>MU389431.1:0-135458 GCA_022578775.1 Xylaria venustula
TATTTTTTATAATTAAAAATAAATATTATTTTAAATAAAATTATATATAAATTAAAAACGCATTTATATTAATAAATTTATTATATAGTTTAAAAACTATAAATTTAAATTTTTTTATATTTAATAGTTTTAATATTATTGCTAATTTTAATAATAATAAAAATAGTAAAAATAATATATTATTGTTTTTTTAAGCTATTTATATAGCTTTTTTTAATATTAATATATTTGTTATAATTAATTTAAATATTTAAAATATTAATTATTAAACTATTAATTTTAAAATTAATAACATAATTATTATAGTTTAAATAATTAATTTTTATATAGCTTAGTTAATTTATAATATTATTAAAATTTTTATATTATTAACATAATTATACTTTAGCTTGTTAATAATATAGTTAATATTTTTAAAGTTGCTTGTAAAAAAAACGGCGGTAAAATAAATGTTATAAATTTTAAAACTAATAATACTAGTGTAAATAGCTTAAAAATTACTGTTTTTTTTTTGTTTATAAAATTATTTAAAATTTTTTAAATTTTATTTTTATTGCTTAAGTTTATTTTATTGTTATTTTTAGTTTATATTATAATTATATTTTTAATTGTTTTTTTTTTAAGTTTAACTTTATATTTTTAAGCTTATAATTTAATTAATTAATTTATTTTCGTTTTTTTAAAAAATTTAAAGTTTTTAGCTTATTTTTATTTATTTTTATATATTAATAAAATATATATATATTTTTTTAATATTTTTTTTAATTTTATTTTTTAATATTAATATTTATAATAATGTTAATTTTTATTTATTACAAACAATATTTAAGCATTATTTATCGGTAAATATTAAAAATACTATATTAATTATAAAATAACTAAAAAAAAATTAAACACCTAGGCTAGCGCGCTAATTATACAGCTTAAATACTTAACTAGCGAGGCATTAGCTACTTAAGCATAGCTAAAATAGCTAAGCTAAGCTTTAGCTACCTAGCAAAAACCTAGCAATTAATTAACAGTTTACTAGCAAATAACTAGCGTATAAAACAGCTTATAAAGCTAAAAACTATAATTATTTCGGCAAAATTTTTAGTTATATATAAAATGCTAAAAAATGAAAACTTTTAATAAATATTTAAAGTTTTTTAAAATAAAATTTAATATATTTTTTTTACGCTAACAATAAATATAATTTTATTTAGTAGCTTGTTTTACTATACTTTTTATATTTATTGCGTTTTTTACGTTCGAAATGCTTTGCTTTAGTAAAATTAATAGTTATTAATTTAGCTGGCATTTAAACAAATAAAATAATAAAGCTAAAAAAAAAAACTGCTTAAAAGCTTATATAAATATATTAAAACTATTAATTTTAACGGCTAATAAATTTATAAATTTAATATTTTTATTTATATTAAAATTTATATAGTTAAATTTATATTTATTTTTTAAGCATAAAAAAAGCTTAATATAATTGTTATATAAATTTAAAATAAATTTGCGTTTGTTTAATTTAGTTTATAGCTTAAATAAAAAAACTAAATATAAATTTTAAATATAAATAAAATCTGGAAATTTTATAATATTTATATTTTAGCAGTTTTTTTTTTAAATAGTAAAAAAACTGCATATTAAATTAATATTTTTAAGCATAAAACTTTTTAACTTTTTAAACGCGCATATAATTTTGTTTAAGTTATAATAAATTTATTAAAATATTTTAATAATTTTAAAAAAGTTTTAATCGTTTTAATTTATAGCAAATAACTATAAATATATAATTTGCTATATTTTTTAATTAAATTTTATATATATATAAATAAATTTTGCTTTAGCTGTTTTAATTGCTTTGCTATTTATATATAATTTATTTTTTAAAAATAAAAGCTATACGTTAAATTTAATTAAACCGGTTAAAAATAATAAATTTAATAATATAAGCTTAAAACGTTAAATAAAAAAAGCAAAAACGCTAGCATTTAAAGTAACACATAGCTTAGCTAACTTAGCTTTATAAGCTATTTTTAAGCTTTAAATTTAAACGTTAAATTTATAGTTAAACGTATTATAGCAATGTTAAACCGCGGCTTAAATTAAGCTTTATACGTATACTGCTATAATTAGCTAGTTGTTAAACATTGCAAAATATACGCTATATAATTCGTATGGCAAAAACCAGCTATTTGTACGAAAAAGTACAAACAAATGTTTAACGGAAAAAAACGAAAAAAGTAAAAAAAAACGCGCGAAAAAGCGGGGGGTTCGAAATAAATAGCTAATAAAAGCTAGAAATAAATAGCCTAACAAAAAAAAGCCGATATATATATCTTAAAAAAAAACGTATTCGCGTAAAAAAATAAAAAATATCCGATATATTATAAACTGGTTTACTATAAAACATATAATAAACGCGACCTATCGATATAAAATTAACCACGTAAATATACACTAGTTAGTTTAACGAAAAAAAAACGGTATAAAACCAAGCTAACAAAAAAAAACAGCAAAAAAGGTTAAAAACTTTATAATTATTACAAACGGCGCTTAGGCATTATTTATCGGTAAATATTAAAAATACCATATTAATTATAAGGTGACCAAATGGAAATTAAACACCTAGGCCAGCGTGCTAATTATATAGCTTAAATACCCAACTAGCGAGGCACCAGCTACCTAGGCGTGGCTAAAGTGGCTGGGCTAGGCCTAGGCTACCTAGCGGAAACCTAGCAACTAACTAGCAGCTTACTAGCGGATAACTAGCGTATAAAACAGCTTATAAAGCTAAAAACTATAACTTTATTAATTAAAAAACTATTAAAATATAACAAACTTATTATATAACAATATAATAAATTTATTAAAGATTTTTAATTTGCAAATAATAATATAAAAATTAATAAATGTTTGTTAAAAAAATTTATTATATTTTTATTACTGTGCAACAAAAATTATTATTATATATTAAAATAATAAATATATTAATGCTTAATAATTTTAAATTAATAGTTAAAAAACAAAAATAAACAAATAACTAAATATAAAAAAATATATAACTATATAAACATAAAAAATATAATAATCGCTTAAATTATTACAAGCTTAATAAGCTATAAATTATTATAAGCTTGGTAAACTATAAATTACTATAAGCCTGGTAAAGCAAATAAATAGTTACGTAACAAAAAAAAAGCACGAGTGCGCGAAAAAAAACAAGTGCGGGAAAAAAAAATATTAAGCCGCTATTTAGTTCACCTTTATACCAACACATATTTATAACACTTTTACCTTTTTCATTAAAAATACTTTGTAAATAATTTAAAAAAATAAAAAAAATTAACTTTAATTAATTAAAGTTAACTTTTAAGTAATCTAAATATCTACCTGACCTACAGTTAATTTTAAAACCCTTACCTTGTTTTGGTTGGGCTAGTTAACGCCAGGTCAGGTAAGTAATTGCTTGACCTGCGGTGCACGCTGGTCTTCCGAATCCCCACCCACGCTCCCAGCGCACTAATACATGCGCTCCAGTACCTCGATATGATACACTCTTTCTGCTCGGAGAACCGATTGGCATACTTTCGGGCACTCCTCCATCTCATGCAGAGGGCTTCCTCGATGCATTTCAGGCTGGCTTCAACGGTTGCGGACTACGCATTGCCCTGGGACCTCTTAACTTCTTGATGCCAAAGGGTGCATGGCTCAAGGCATGCGACAAAGTTCACAAATTTGCCAATGTAGAGCCGTCAAGTACAGCAAAAAGATCAGCGCGCTTAAAGGTAGCCAAGATAAGACAAATCAACGTACTCTGCTGTTCAACATGGCACAAAAGACCGATGATAGGACCATTCTGCGGAACCAGACAGTGCAAGCCATGATGGCATCAACAGAAACGACCGCTTCTCTAATCAGCCATGTTATCCGAAACCTGGCCAACTACCCTACCATATGTGCCCATGTACGAGCTGAATGGGAGAACGATTACAGCCCTCCCCCGTTTACATTCATGCCATTTGGAGCTGGGCCTCGGCAGTGCTTGGCACAGCAAAAGGCGACTATGGGGACCTCCTATATAGTATCGCGGATCTTGCAGGAGTTTAGCGGAATCAAGAGCGAAGACGAAAAGCCCTATCAGGCACAGGTAGCTCTAACAGCTAAGAGCGCTCACGGTTGTCTGTTGTCCCTCACCCCAGCAGCAAGACATGTTGTTGACTAGAGATCTGGGACAAAATCAGCAATTCTACTAATATAGTGCTTCCAACGTTGTGCTATCAAGCTCTGATATGCCCCCCTCTAGCAGTAAACGCCTTGGCTCATCACCTGCCTCGCTGAAATTATGGTCCCCAACGATGGCCGACACTGTTCGGGGCCGCACTACATGGAGTACTCCATCATCTAACCCAAACCTCCCACTCTGACTATGCGTAGGTGTTGGTTTCTTTCAATTGACAAGTGCAGTAGTCGATGAGACGCTACCTCTGTTGATCAGACCGCCACTTAAGAAGGTTGTTTACGCACGGCATCTGGAGAGGATAAATACATATAACAAATAAGCGCAGCAAACCAATCCGCACTCGACATGTTCATCCACTTATCACGTATTCAGCAAGCTTCATAGAGCCTTGCGTTGAATTGTTGCACTTTGTTTCCCCAAATTGTATCAGACTACCTTTGCAGTTCCTCAGGCAGATTATTAGTTCGAAGTATGTATGTCCTGCGGCTTTGATTCTTTCCATGAACTGATTTTGCGTGTGGCTATGCGGCGTAAAATCTTTACAGAGCCAAACCATACTTGCTAGGCATTGGCGGCGTGGGCGGGTTGATTGATTGATTGATTGATTTTGTTTAACGTCGGTGCGGGGCGTTATTCACCACTTCGCAGACCTCCCTAGGGGTATAGGACGTGGTAAGCTCTTATATATACATATAATAATACCAGATCGTGCCGAAGCTCAACATCTCGTAGTCCGCGGTCTTTACAACCAGTTCCGCAGGCATATTTCGGTTAACTCAGCCAACCCTTCTAATACGCCCCTTGTACGTTTGCCTTGGTGGTTTACCTCCTCCCGCTCAAGCGCGACCGGTCCCGAAGACTACGTTCGCGCTATTCGAAACCCCCCGTGCCTACACCGGTAAAACCCCATGGGGAAAACCCGGGTAGCTTGAACGAGTGCCAACAAGGCCTCCCGCCGCCGGTCGTAAAAGTCCTGTTGTCGAAGTCTTTTGCGCGCTTTTATTCAGGTTATTGAAAACAGGGGGGCTGGTAATGCTGGTGGCTGGTACATACGACCCACATACATTCACTATATATTAGAGAGGTATCTTCTACTCCACTGTATCTAGACTGAACTTTAAGACAATTAATTAATATTGTACACCTATATATTTAACTGGTTATAAGCCCGAAAGCTTAAAAATATTATTATTATTACAAGCTTTCGGAATGCCGTCAAATTTTACTACTACTATTATCATTAATATTTTTATTATACTAAATTTTTTGCTAACAAAAGCTGCTGCTTTTTTACTGAGCTAAAACGACAGGAATTTTAGTAAAATAACTACTAAAGCAAGCACTGCGCTAGGTGCCGCACTAGGCGGTACCACATTAAATACTACCCTACTGCAGGCTATTTTAGTATATTGTTTGCAACTACTGCAACACCGATTATTTAAGCAAAAACCAAATTTTTTACACCTTTTTTACTTTTTAACGCATATATATTTTATTTTTACCTTAGCTATTAAAAACTATTGTGGTTTTTAAGAAAAAAAAGCAACTTAAAAACTATTAATTTTTGCTTAGCAACTAAGCTAAAAAAGCATAAATTACCGAAAATACCGAAAAATTTACTATTATTTTAGCAACCGGAAATTAATTAACGAAAACATCGGAATGCTTCGGATTTCGCAAAACAAGCAAAAATCTCGCCTAAGAAACCAGTTGAAAGCTAAAACCTAAACGTTTATAAAAGCCCGCAAATTCAAACAGCGATATAACTTAAAAATTCGACTATTTATTTTATTAATTTACTACCGATTTTTTAACAAAAAGAATTTTCCGTATTTTACTTAAAAACTTAAAAACGAACAACAAATTTAACTATTATACAAAAACTTTTTTGATCACGATTACTATCTCGTATTTTTGTTACCGCTATTATCGACATTATTATTTACGTTTAGCAAAGTTTTTTTTATTTTTACCTTTAACGACATTAATAAAGTCGACTTATTCGAGCTTAAAGTTATTATTAAATTACCGTTACTTAAACTTTTTATTACACCTAGCAAGTTTAGCCTAAAAGCAATTAACACTATTTAATAACCAACAATTTTAAAAATACACCCCGTACTCGACTTTATTTTTTTTATTTAAATTTACCTTTAATAACTTTATTTTATATAGCAATTTGTTTTACTAACCGATTATTAGCAGTTAAAATAAGTAACAAAAACATTAAAGTTTTAATTAGCCTTAAAAAGCTAACAATGCTTAATTTGCTTACCGATTACTTTAGGTTTAAACGAGATATAAAAAACTATATCCAAGTTATAAGCTTCGCAAAGCATTTGCCTGATAGCAGCAAAAAAGTAATGCCTGTTAAAGTCCCCGGAATATTAACTGGAGCAAAATTATATAAAGCACAAAAGGCCTGGACTGTAGCTCAAAAAAAAGTTATAAGCTGTATACGCAGCTGCTGCGGAAAAAATGCCCGGGATACGATAAAACAACAATAAGCTAAATTTAAAGCCCAGCATAAGGTGCTTATAGTAGCTAACGTTTGAAACCTAATCGAATAACGCTTTAAACCTACCGAAAGCTTAGCGTTTTAAAATTTATTATACAAATGAAATAATACCTCACTAGCAACAAAAAGCTTTGTTTTCTAGCTTGCTGCTAAACTACGCTTAATTTGCCTTAACCTAAAAATATTTAACTTTGCAACCTATATTTTAGGGGAACTTTTTCTGCTAATAAGGTTTTTTTTAAGTTTGAAAAAAAAATATTTAACCTTTGTTTTTACTTTTTTTTAAACCAACCATATTATTACCGTTAGGCAAACTGCCGGGGAAAAAATAGTAAAAAAAACCACGTTTAACTTAGCTTTAATAAAAGCACAACAAAAAAAACAATCGAAAAAAATAGCCCTTTAAAATAGCGCTAAAGCTTTATTACTTGCAAGGCAACACAAAAAAAATAGCTCTCGGAATAACAACAGAAACCGCTTTAAAAAACGTAGCTAAAACTACGGCCCGGGCTGTCACCACTATATTTCTGCAGGTCGAAAAATAACAAATCACTTAGCGGATAAATGCTTTTTTAAACATTTAAAAAAGGCCTTTAAATAGTGGAAAAAAAAGAAGCCCGCTAACAAAAAACAAAAGTTAAGCGACGCCAACACTAAAACCGTTGCAGCTTTTTCTGCTACTAGTAAACTAATAACCGGCGCTATAAACCTAGTGTTTTTTGCGGCTTATAATAACACTAGTAAAATAAAAAAGCAACCGGAACGAAAACCTGGCATTTTTAGCAAAATGTTTAACGGGTTTAAGCGTTAAAAAAATTACTGCTTATCGGCAACAGAAACGCTTACACTAAAAAGTTTAATAGCTAATGTTTTACTAAACTTAAGCTTAAGAAAAACTTTTATAAAAATAGGCTTTTTAAACTTACCCAAACTTAAGGCGGAAAATCTGATAAAACAGCTGGCAAGCTGCATAGTTTTAAATAATAGTTGCAGCTAAACTAATTTTAATGACAAATTTTTATTTACTAAACTTAAAGCTTATTAAAGACCACCTGTTTATAGTATTAAAAGCGCAATTATTATTTTAAAATGGATAAACACTGCTGTATTTTCCGCTATTGTAAACAGGAAAATTAAAACAATTACTATTAAAAATGCTATTTATTGTTTACAAACTGGAGCAAACCTAATGTTTATTTTACAACTCGCTAAAAAAAGCGCTAAATTTCTTTTTTAGTAAAATAAAGCCTAGGCAGCTATAAAAAAAAACACTTTTTTTATTGCAAAAAAGTCTAGCAAATTATATATAATTAAACAACTAAATAAAACTTTTTAAATAGCTGCACTAAATTTTATTCTTTGTTTTTACTTTGTTAACCTTACTTTAAAAATGTGGCATAAATAACTCGGACACGCAAATAACAAAAAAATACGAGATTTAATAATAATAACCAAAGGCTTTAATTTACAAACCAAGTACTGCTTATGCAAAGTTTATATTAACAGAAAAATGTAAGCTAAACCACACAAAAAAAAATTGCCTAAAAAAACATACCTACTAAAGTTAATATACCTTAACAAAGCTAGCATGCTTTACGATATATTAAAAAAATACGATAGCTTAAATAAATAAATAGCTGTTGTTTGCAGTTTTAGCGAACGAATATAAGCAATACCACTTTAAACTTTATCGTTTTAGTTTTCGAAATTTAAACTATTTCTGCAAAAATAAAAAAAAACTTAAAAAACGCTGTTGCTTTATTACACTCGATAAACTTGGCTTACATATAAACAAGGATTTTGTTTATTACTGCAGTTAAAAAAACATTGTAATTTGATATACAGCTACAAATTAACATTAACAAAACGGCAAAGCTAAAAAAACTATTTGTACACTAAAAAACTTAGTGCGATTATTTTTTGCTATAGCTAAAAAAAAAAAAATACCGCTAAAATATTAGCCTATTTTTATTTAAACAGCAGCCTATATTAAAAACAAAAAACGGTTTAAAAAAACGGGCTTAACACCTTACAAAAACTGGTACGGGGAAAAGCTTAACATTAGCAATATGGTAACTTTTAGCAAACGTGGCAAATATATGCTACAAAGCAAACCAGATATGCTAAAAAATAAAACTATTTTTTGTATTATAATTAATTACGAAAGCAATAAAACTTATAACTATACGGTTTATAAATTTAACAATTATACCATTACTAACGCTAACGATGTTATATTTATTAAAAAACATTTATATATCACTATAAAAAAAGCAGAAAAATTGTCGAAAAAGCGCCTAAGATTATTATCACCACCTAGCAAACAAAAACGGAGAAAAATTGCAAAAAAAAGTGAAAAAAGATTTACCTTACAAAGAGGCGTACCTTAAAGCTTATTTCCAGCAAAACTTTTAAGTTTATATATATTTAATGCCTATGTGAAATATCCACTAAATATTTCCGAGCCACCTGTACTAAAAGGAAACTAATATTCACTAACACCACTGCGTTTATTAAGGTTATATATCAGCTTAAAAAGCCTTATATAAAACATACCAAAAAGCTATTACAACCTATGTTTTCGAATACAAGCCTTTAATTAATTCTGCTATAAATTAAAGGCTTTAAAACCTGCGTTTAAAATAGCAATTGCAGCGCTATTTTTTAGCTTGCTAGCAGCTAAAATCGAGCTTAAAAGCTATAAGCAGGCAAAAAATAACGCTAAATAGCACGAATAGTATAAAGCTATAAGCTTTAAACATTAGTTTTTAATCGACAACCGTACCTGGACTTTTTGTGAATTATTTGTTAGCAAAAATTTAATAACCGGCAAATAGGTATACAAAATTAAAAAAAGCCCCAACGAGGAGATTACAAGGTATAAAGCGCGCTGGGTAATTAAAAGCTTTAAATAAATTTTTAAAAAAAATTACAATAAAACATTTGCGTTAGTGGTCAAGCTTATAAGCTACAAAGCTATATTTGTTATTGCTATAGCACTAAACTTTAAAATTAAATAAATAAACGTTAAAACTGCTTTTTTATACAAAAATATAAAAAAAAATATATATATATAACAACTATTTAAATTTAATAATAGCATTAGCAAAGTTTGCAAACTAAACAAAGCTTTATATAAATTTAAACAAGCATTTAAAATATAGTATTAAACACTGGCAAATTTTTTACACACGCTAAGCTTTAAGCCACTAAACTTAAACGTTAAAATTTTCGCTAAAAAGCATATATATATAGCCGTTTATATAAATGATTTACTTATTGCAGAACTTTTAACAAAAAACATTAACGAAATTAAAAAAGCACTGTTTAAAAGGTTTAAAATGCAAAACTTAAGCTTTTGCTTTTTTTACCTAAAAATAGCTATTACCCGTGACCGAGCAAACAACCGCATTTTTTTTAGTCAAAAAGCATACCTAAAAAAAGTTATCAAAAATTTTGGTTAATAGGAGGTATACAGCACTGTGACCTTTATAAATGTAAACAAAATTCCAAAACTATTTGACAATTATGTAGCCCCAAAAAAAAATCTACAGTGGTATGCCAAAGCTATCGGCTGCTTAATGTATGCAATGCTAAGCACCAAACTAAATATAGCTTATGCAGTGTTTTACCTAAGCAAATATATAAAAAACTTTACGCTAGCTCACATTAAAGCCGCTAAAAAGGTGCTATAATACCTTTACGGCATTATAAACCTAAAGCTATACTATAAAAAAAATCTGCAAAACTTAGTAAGCTGGACTAACGCTAACTAAGCCGGCTGTACGCAAACTAAAAAGTTAACTGCCGGGTATATTTTTAACATAAGCAGCGGTACTATTAGCTAAAGCTTTAAAAAACAGCAAAGCACTGCGCTATTATTTTGCAAATTAAAACTTATAAAACAAACACAGGCTACTAAAAAAACTATATAATTATAACGTTTTTTAACAAAACTAAACGCTATTAAAAAAAACATGTTAGCTATTATAATTTACGGTAACAATTAAAAAGCTATAGCTATAGCAAAAAATCTCTAATTTTACAGCAAAATAAAGCATATACCAATACAGCAAGCCTTTTGTAAAAAAGCAATATAACGAGGCGATATTAACTTTATATAAATGCTTACATTTAAATAAATAGCTAACGGCCTTATTAAACCACTGCCGAAAAACAAATTTATTGCTTTCCGAAATGCTTTAAACTTTTGCTTATAAAGCGAATAAAAAAAAAATTTAAAAAAACATTTTATAAATTTTTACCAAAAACCAAAACAACTGCTATACCTTTTTTTTAAGCAATACTATTAATAAACATACTATTAAAATCTATACTTTTTAGCGAACTTAATTATACCACTTATAACTATTTTAGCTATTGCTATTACTAAAAAATATATAACACACACCGCAAAAATTACCTTACAGGTGACCTTTAACAAATATTAAAGCAACTACCCTAAAACTCCACTTACAAAAAAAAACATTTTGCATACTTAACCTTTTTTAAAAATTTAACAGCACGCAAAACGATTAAAACATTCGCTAAAAACTTAACAGCATTTAAAACTATAGCAAAATCACCTATTAACCTTAACGAACCACTTACAAACCTAAAAACCTTCGCTACAAAAGTTAAAATATATCTAAAGCAATTTAACTTTCAACTAATATTACCAGTTCTAAATTATTTTAAATTAAAACTGTTAAACGGCTTTTACGTTTATTTGCGACTTATTACCTATTACAGCGAACAAAATAAAGTGAACTAGCTAAACTACATACCAAACGCGGCGGCAAAAAACACATTTAGCTATTTTGCCGGCCCACTAAATACAACACTTAAAAACGTTAAAATCGGAATATTTAGTATACCTAATAGCCTTATCATAAAAAATCTATAGAAAATTTGCAATTAGCACATTTTTGCTATAGCTATTATTAAAAGCAAAAAAGTGAAAAAAAAACATATATTAATATAAAATTGCGATTTAGTAAAAGTTAGCGAGTTAAAACGCTACAAAATACTTTTGTTCGGAAAATAACGCTTATTTATTAACTACCTAAAAACAAAAAAAAAGATAAGCAAAGCGCAAATTTGGTATAACACCGACAACAGTACAAAAGGTTAAAAAAAATGTCTTCTTAACACATTGTTAAAAATTATTAAGTAGTTTAAAGTAGGCGACCTACCCTACCAAAAAACAAAAAATACACGTTTTTAAAACTGTATATAACTCTAAGCATAATACAAAGCAATTAACAACTAGAAGTAGCGATAGCTTTATGTAAACGTATATAGTTCGAGTAAAAGTATTAAAAACAAAAAAGCTGGTAATGCTGGTAGCTAGTACATACGACCCACATATATTTACTATATATTAAAGAGGTATCTCTTACTCCACTGTATCTAAACTAAACTTTAAGACAATCAATCAATACTGTACACCTACATATTCAACTCGGGTGACCTATAACAGCCGAATAAAAATCTGTTATATATTTAATACCTAGCAGTCGTAGTCTGTAGGTATGGTATATTACGCAAATAGGCCTGTTGTCGACTGTGCCAAAGCCGGAACTCTTTCAAGACTTCTATTTCTGGCGTTTTGGGGTCATATTAGTGTGGTCAGTAAATCGCGCATACAAATTGTATAGGAGATCCACTATTTTCACTAACAGTAGGTGCCAAAAAATGTAGTTGGAGGAGGGAAGTTGCGGCGTGGGCGGGAGAAGGTTGGCAAAACCTCACAACTTTGACATAGCGAAGGCGCATCTAACAGCCTTTGCGTATATAAAGAGATTGGAAGGCTATAACCCGCTTACCCAACTCTATGGTCATTGACCCCCTTATAATCACCTTCTATGTGACGGCTACAAAGCCTCTGTTCACTCTGGGACATATTTATCTGACACTAGACCCAGCCTTTCCCAGTTATCTAGAGGTATCGATTATTGCCTTTGCATACAGAAAAAGGGTCTACCTATAAGCGCCGAACTTTCTCGTATATCCGCTCCATCTGCAACTCTGAATCTTTATGAACCTTTTCCCCCTCTTATAAGTTGCCCTTGCTTTTCAGATAAGCCTCCAGGGCCGCAATACTATGTGCAGTCACGCAGTGATCGTATCCATACCCCTTCACGGAAGCCACAACCGCGTCTTGCAACGCAGCGAGAGCCAGCTCAGGCTTGTGCTTGTTTTCAACAACTGCGATTCCATGCAAGATGTTGTAACATTCGCATCCGCTAATGGCACGAATATCAGCCAAGGGGTCATCTAGAGTCCCCGAAATCAGCTTTTTGCCTGCTCGTGATGGCTGGTATAGAGATTAAGCCGGGCGATACGAGACTACATCACTTGAGTGATCCCTGCAGTGTCGGATTTGCTGGATGGTTCCGTTAGGGGTTGCGATATGAAAAGTGTTTGATGAAGGGGTTGGATTTGGTAAAGCATACGACCAGCGTCAACGAACTGGCTGTCCATCAGGTCCCTAAGATAGTCTCCGTAGCTCAAAATCATGGGATGCGGTCTGATATACACTATGCTCCTCACGTAATATTGAAACGCAGCGGTTATTCAACAGACGAAGTTGGTTCTCCCAGCCACTTTGGTCTTATGAAGTAGCATGCTGAAAGGATGAAGTGGCCCAAGGACAATTTGACATATCTTAGAAGCAAAGTTGAAAACATTTTTACATGGTCGTGGTAAAATCAAAAACTATGCATTACTTCTGTCCCTCGTTAATACACTATTTCAGCAGGTCGGACCCAACCCCTGAAAGCTTTATGACGGTTCTAATAGTAATGTTAGGTGTGGATAGATATTGTAAATTTAGTATGAACTTGTACCGACTACAGCATATATTAACAAATTGGAAAGCTTGTTGATGACGGCCAAAGGAAAACAGGCAGTTACAGTTGCCAAGCAACCCGCCCACTCAGTTGTCACGGGTGCCATAACGACTGCGTTGCCCAGAGTAGCTGGTTCTTAGTCTCGAAAGCTGGCGGTACTGAAATAAATTTTCATAAAACGAAAAGGGTCCTCAGGGTGTTTATAAAAGTCAGGAGGCGGCAGCTGCTGTATGGCTCGCTGGATCCGTAAATTCTTAGTCAAAATCCTGCTTCCTATTATGCTCTGTAAAGATATTATGTTACAGATGGCCCAGTTATCAAGTTCCATTGTGTGCATATTGAATTGAATAGCAACAATTTCTATGTATCGTATGCCTCGATACCTTCCTAAATCGTCAACTGATTTAAATTGCCAATATACCTCTTGCCGCACGAGCAACACTCGCCGTACTAAATCTCTCTTATCCCCTCTTCAGTTTCCCCCTTTTCTTTCTCCGTTTCGCCCGCAACGGTCCAAGGCTCATATTTATATCCTCGAGGAATATTGGTATTCTGGAATGGAGCTCCCTCAAGAATATTTTTTAAGGCTTGTTCGTAGTTGTCATGTGCATATTGCACTGGGTTATGGCCCCAGATCCATTGCGGCATAACTAGCATTTGTCGCAACATTTCGGGGTCCCTCTTAGCAACTTCTAGGTCTATAGCGTGCATAGAGCTACGGGTCTTGAATCCAGATCTCTGGATAATGGAAACGCGTTCGAAGCGAAGTTTGTTGTGCACTTTGGTCGCGATGCTCTCTTTGCCTTTACCAGCGATTCGTAAACAAGTCGCTAGAGACAATGCATCCTCACATGCTTGTGTTGCCCCGTTTCCAGAGGTGGGTAGAAATGAATCTGGATTAGCGAGGAGTCAGCTGGGTTGCTGGACAGACAAGGCGCAACAAAGTATGATAGTTAGAAAAATAAGAGTGATTTGTAACAGAATATGTTCCATCATGCAAGCTTCGGATGTAAGTGGAACAGCTGAGATATTTTGTCACATTTGAGTGGATCTGGGAGCGGGACAATGTAGTCCCGTACGCTCCGCTATAAAAAAAGAACATTTTACATATGTATTATAGGTTACAACTTAGATTAATAGAGCTTTATATTTTATTTGCAGTTGATTTTATATGCGCGCAGGTAGGCTTTGCTTTATTTAAACGCGAAAGTTATAAGTTTGGTTTGCTATAAATTATTTATATAAATTATCAATAATTTTTAGTTAAAAAGTTAAAAGTTTTTTTTTATTTAATATATTATTTATAAGCTTTTTTATTTTATATTTAATTATTTTTTTAATATTTTATTTAAGCGTAATAATTTAGCTAAATTTTAACAAGTTTATAGCTAAAAACGCTAAGCTTTATAGTTAATAAAATTAGCTTTTTTAAATTAATTGCTTTAAGTTTTATATAAGCTTAAAAAGCGTATAATAGTTAATTAATTTTAACGAAAAAATTTTTATATATTTATTTATAAAAATTGTAAAAGTTTTAATTAAAAAAAATGCTATATATATATTTTAAATAGCTAATTGCTTAAGCGTTTTTGCGTAAAAAATTATAAAAGCTTAAATTACCGCAAAATTAAACAATTTAATTTGTGTATTTATTGCTAAATTGTTTGCAAAAACTATTAAATTAAACTGTTATATAGCTATTTTTAACTAAGTTAACAAAACAGTTAATTTAAAAATTATATTAGCAATAACTATTAAGCTTGTAATAGCAAAAACAATTAATTTATAAGCTTTAATATAAATTATTTAAAGCTATATTTTATTTATTTAATTAATTATAAAAAGTATAGCTTAGCAAAAATATTAAAAAATGTTTTAACAAATTTATTTTAAAAAAATTAAACTGGAAATATAGTATAAAAACTGGTATGCAGCTTATTTTTAAGCAAAAACTTTTAAGTTTTTAAACGTTAATAAAGTGCTTGCGACAAAAAATTTTTTAAATGTTGTTTATACGCGCATAACGCTAGACTAAGCATATTAATAGCTTGCTTAGCTAATTTTAAACAAGCAGCTAAAAAAAATTTTGGTAATTTTAAAGCAATATAGCTAAATATTTTACGTTTTTTTTAACAAAAAATTTATGCGAAATAAATAAAAAAGTGTTAAAATTTTTGCTATATATAACGGTAAAACAAAAAATTATTTAATATTATTACTGTTTAAGCGCAGCAAAAAAAATAGCCAAAATAAATTAAACTAAAAAAATTTTTGCTGCTTTTGCTTAGCTAATTTTAAACAAAAATATTGCTAAGCTTTTAAAAAATATATATGTTTGCAAAAAGCGGTAACTAGATTTATTAACTATAAAATTAAATTAATGTTTTATAAACAAATTTAAAATATTAAAATTTGCTATAAATTTAAAAACTAGTAAAATTTATGTAATAAAATCGCTAAAAAAAATAAAACATTTTTTTTTTTAAGTTTAGCTTTAAAATAAAAAAGTTAAGCAATAAATAACCGGATAAAAAAATTGTTGCTATTATAATCGATTTATTTTTAGTTAAAAAAATTTTAATTAATTTAGTAATATATATAACGTTTGGTATATTATTTTATTTGCTTTATTAATTTATAGTTTTTAATAATTGCGGTGCTTTATATTTAATTAATAATTTAGCTTTATTTAAACTAGGTTTATATGTTTTTTTAAAAAATAAAAAATATATAAACGCCGGTATTATAAGCTTTGCAATTATAAAAAAAAATACTAAAATAATCAAAAATATTTTAGCTAGCGTTTAAAATAAAAATATAAATTATTTTATTTTATAAAACGTAATATATATAAAAAAATTTTATGTAAATATTGTTTTAAAAGTTTGCTTAAAAAATATTAAAATTTAATATTGCAGCTTTAATTATTTTTTACGCTATAAAAATTTAAAGTTAAACATTTTGTTAAAACATTTTATTAAAAAAATAAATTTAATTTTTTTTAAATATAAGTTTATTATTAATTACTCGAGCGGAAATTTGGTAAATAATATTAATAAAAGCCGAAAAATTTTATTAAGTTTAGCAAAAATAATTGTAGCAATATATAAAGCTTGCTTAAAACGTTTTTTAGTAAAGCTACTAAAAAAAAAAAAAAATATAAAAAAGCTTTAGCATAAAAAAACAAAGCATTTAAAACTAAAAGCTATAAAAACTTTAATATATAACGTTAAAAATATTAAAATAAAAAAAATTAAAACTGTTAAATGCAAAATATATGCTAAAGCATACTTAAAAAAGCGTATTTCGCGCCGCACTTTAAAAAAAAACTTATTAAAACCGTTTTAAAAAATTTATTAAAATTTATTCAATTATTTTAAAAAATATAATAAATTTAAATAAATGTTTGCGATTAAAAACAAATACAATAAAATAATTTACTGCTATAATTTAATTTAGCGTACTAAGCTACAGGTATTTAAAGCATTTTAGCGCTTTAAGCGCTGGGTAATACGGCAATATAAGCTTTTAATATGCAAAATATGCAGCGATAATAAAAAAGCAATAATTTTAAAGCTTAAAAATATTGTTTTTATGCTTTAAGCATATATTAAAAATATAAAAATAAAGTTTTTATTTTTATATATAAAAAAGCCGGTCGATAAAAAAAAAAGCAAATTAAAAAATAATAATAAAAGTTTAAAAAATGTTAACAAAAGCTAATTTACCGGATATATTTTAATTAAAAGCTGTTTTAGCAGCTGCTAAGCTATATAATATAAGCTTAAGCTATATTTACGATTTTTACACTTTTTTTAAAATGCTTTTAATATAGTTTATATAATATTTTAAATAATATTTTTTTAATATAATTAGCAAAATAACCGCTAATTTGCGCTTTAATTTTAAAAACATATATGCTTATAGGTATAAAATATATTTAATCGAGCAAAATATATTCGTAGGCCGCAAAAAGCGAGCTTATAAAATAAAGCCGCATGTTTACGTAAATTATTTGGTTAAATATAAAACATTTAATTTATACCGCGTATAAATTTTTAAATTAAGTTAAATAATTATTACTTAAAATATATAGTTTAACAAAAGCTTTTTTTATAATAAAACATTTAAAAAAGCGCTTAAAAAAATTGTAATTAATTTATTAAACGAAATAATTATTGTTAAAAAGCTTTTAAAATAGTTTTAAAACAATATAAAAATATAAAAAAAGCATTTTTTTTATAAACGGAGCCGGCTGTTAATTAAACTAACAAATTTAAAAATGTTTTTAAATTTATTAATAAATTAACTAAAAATTAACCAAAAAATTTTAAGTTAGGGGTAAAAACAGCTGTAAATTTTAAAAAAAAATAGCTTAAAAAATTATAGTAATTAGCTGCGCAAACTTATAATTTTAAAAAAAACGCTAAAGCTAGTTTAACAACCGGCAAAAATATTTAAAAAACAGTTTAAAGCAGCTAAACATTTAAGCAAAAAGCTAAAATTAGCTAAATAATAAAACAGATTATTTTAACCTCGTTAAAAAATGCACTTAATTAACTTAAAAAAAAACAATTAAAAAACCGTTAAAAAAAAATCTAGCTAAAAATATTATAATAATAAGCAGGCAATAAAATTAGCTAAACAAAAAACAAGCAATTTTAAATTATTTAAATATAAATAAAATAATTTAAACGAAATAGCAAAATTAATAGCAGCATATTTAAAAAACCCGTAAAAATTATTTATAAGCAACGAAAGCTAGCCGAAAAATCCGAAAAAAGCTTTTAAAAATTTAAACTAATTAAAATAACAAACACGCTAAAATATTTGCTATATTTATAACATTTATATATAAAAAGCAAAAAATTAACATTTTATATAATTATAGTTAGTTATTTTTTTTAAATATTTATTTGCTAAATTAGCAAAAAATAGTTTATAAAAGCGACCGAAAATATAAAATGTTTTATGCTATATTTGCAGCTGTTATAAATTAATATAAGCAAAAAAAGCTTAGTGCAGCTTTATTACTAAGCAAAATTTATTAAAATAATTTGCTAAAATTATTTTTTAAAAGCTAAAAAAAGCTAAAAAAATATTTTTTAAAAAAGCTATTTAAAAAAAACGCACGCTAAAAAATCGCAAACTTAACTAAGCATAAAGCATTATAAATTATTTTGCTTTATAAAGCAAAATATAAGCTGCTTTTACTAAAATAAATATTTATTTATAAATTTAATAAAAAAAGCTATTTATAAATTTGCAAAATATAAATAATAATTTAAAATAATTTTTAGTTTGAAAATATGCTTTAGTTTATTTATGTTGCTACGCTTGCAGCTAAAACTTTTTGCTTAATAATAGCTTTAGCAGCTTAAAAAAACTAGGAAATTTAGCAATACGATATAATAAGCGCATTTTTTAACGCAAAAAAAAATAACAAAAAGCTAATAATATGCAAATTATTTAAAAGTTTTAAGCAAAAAAACATAGTAGCACTGCTTAAAAAAGCTTTATATAATTTTTAAAATTTATTTTTTTTGTGGTATAAAAAATTTGCGCTTATATTAAAAAAGCTTAAAATAAGTTTTTTATTTAAAAAACCATGCCTTTTTTATATAGCTAATTATAATATATATATAGTGTTTTATATAAATAATTTTTTGGTTTTTTTTAACAAAAAATATATAAAAATAGCTAAAAAAATTATATAAAAAATTAAATTACACTATAATTTTAAAAAATAAAAAAAAATTAAATAGTTTTTAAAAATTAAAATGTTTAAAAATAAACAAGCTTATATAATAACATTGCTTTACGATTAATATATTAAAAAAATTGCGTATAAATATAATTTAGCTAATAATAGCTAAATATTAATTATGCCGCTTTTTTATAAAAAGTTTTTTATTTATACCAAATAAACTATTAAAGTTTAAATAAAAGCATTTTAAAAACGCGTAAAATTTATTTTTTATATTGCGATTATATTAAAGCTTAACGTAATATTTGCAGCAGCTTTATTATTTAAATTTTTAACAAATTTTAGCTTAAAATATATAAAAATAGCAAATTAAATTATACGTTATTTATATTATATTAAATATTTAAAAATTATTTATAGCTATGCTAATTAAAGCGTATAAATATTTATTATTGCAAGCAATATTTTATTTGCAAATAATAAAATAATTAAACGTTTATTATATAAGTTTATTATATTTTTGTTTAAAAATGCAATTAATTAAAAAATTATGCGTTAAAGCATAATATTTATTTTTATTATTAAAGCAAAAATTAACATGTTTAATATAATAAAAATAAAAATTATAACTTTGCATAAATTATTTAAAAATATATAACTAAAGTTTAACTAAAAATAAAAAATTTATTTAAATAATATTTAAACAATTTATTTAATAGTTAAAAAAAACAAAAAAATTAACATTTATTTATATTATATAAATATATAAAATATATAAATAAAGCAAAAATATTGCAAAAAAAATTTTAAAATAAAATATTTAATAATATATAAAATACTAGCTAACAAATTTATTAAAAACTTATAAAAAATATAGTTTAAATATTTTAAAGCGTTTTTAAATTTATAAAACATATATTATATAATAATAAATAAAGTATATAATTAAATTTAACAGTTTATTTAAGCTAAAAAATTTACCAAAAAAAAATTAATTTTAAATATGCCGGCTTTTTTAATTTAATATTTTATAATTTTAAAAATTATAAAATAAATTTTTAAAAAAATATAAAGCATATTTAATTAAGCTTAAAAAAAACAGCAAATAATTAAATATATATGCGCGCAATAATAGCAAAATTAATAACAGCAATAATAATAACAGCAGCAATAAAAGCGGAAATAAATATAGCAGCAGCAATAAAAGCAAAAGTTAAAATTTTAAATTTTTTTAAAAAAACTAACAAAAATATATATACTGCAAAGCAAAAATAATAAATTTTTTAAAAAATTTATTAATTGTTAAATAAACTATTTAAATAAAATTAAAATAATTTATATATAAAGCTAAGCAATTTATTAATTGCTTAAAAAGCGGCTAAAAGCTAAATATTTACTAAAATAATTTATTACGGCTTAAAATATAAAATTATATTAGCATATATTAAAAAAAGCTAAAGTTTAGCAAAAAGCATTTATAGCAGAATATAAATATGCCCGGAAGCATATTTATAATACCGCGTGCTAGTGGCAGCATTTTAGCAAATAAAATTTTAACCGCCTAATAGCGCAGCGCGTACGCACGGGAAATATAGCACGGCGCGTACGGCACCGGCGGCAAAACAAGCATGCGCAAAAATACGCAGCTGCGGCAGCAACAATTGCAGCTGCTATTGCTGCTAGTTAAAAATGCTTAAAAAAACAGCAAATAAATTATTAGCAAAGCTAGCGCCAGCAGCAAAAGCAGCAAGCGCAACAAGCGTAATAAGCGTAAACACAGCTGCAGCAGCAACAGCAATAACAATATTAACAATAGCTAAAACGTTAATAATATTATTATTAAATTAATTAATGCTTAATTTAATTTATATTTATATAATTATTTTTTAAATTAATAAATTTATTAATTTATAAATTAAATATAATAATAGCAAAAGCAGCAATAATAATAATAATAATAATATATAATAATTTAATTATTTGTTAATATAAAAACAAAACAATTTTTTTTTATTTATGCATAATATATAATTAAATAAAAAATTAAAAATTATTTATAAAAAAAAAAAACTAAATTTAATATTTGCTAAAAATTTAAAAATTAGCTAAAAATTATTTTAAGGTTTATTATATTACGCTTTAAATTATTTACAAAAATTATATAAACGGCAAAAAAAAAAAAAAAAAAAAAAAAAAGCATTTTAAATTATTAATTATATATATAAACAATATTTTAAACGTATTAAAAGCAAAAAGCACAGCTTTTTATTGCTTAGTTACACATTATTAAGCATTTATAAATAATATTACTATAAATATTAACTTTTATAGCAATATATATTTAAGTGTATATTATTTATTATAAATAAAAAGCATATAAACGTATATATATATATATTAATATATTTATTAAAATAACGTTTAAAAAAACGCAAGCGCGTTAAATGTTATTATATGCTTTTTAAACTATAAATATTTTTTTTGTTACAATTTTTAAAGTTAGCTTTGCAACTATTATAAGTAGCAAAGTTAAAAAATATATTATACTTAAGTAAATCCGGGAGCGGGACAATATAATCCCGTACGCTTCGCTATAAAAAGAAAACATTTCACATATATATTATAGGTTACAACTTAAACCAATAAAGCTTTATATTCTATTTGCAGTTGATTTTATATGCGCGTAGGTAGGCTTTGCTCTACTTAAACGCGAGATATTTACAAAATAAGATAGCCAAAACTTAGAGAAGCTACTTACGAGCACTGTCACCAAGCTAAACTACACGCCCGCCTTCGGACGTCCACTTCGGCTAGGGGTCACGCCAGCGGAGAGTCCAGTCGACAACGGTATGATCAGGGATTAGACGCAATAGCTCAACTAGATCTGGTTCCAAGTTCGAGAACCTTTTCACGACGTGGTCAGTAGGCACCGTTGAAGTCCAGGATTCTTTTGAATCCTTTTCGCTATACATAAAGTCCTACTACGATCAATAACTGGAAAACTCATTGGAAAATAGCCGACTTACCTTGTACGTGAGGGCATAACTAAATAGATCCTTCGACACAATGATATTGGCATGGGTGTCACCGGGGCTGAGGCCAAGAAACGTTAGTTGGTAACTATCTTAATGTTTCAAAATTTCACTTACCAGACATATACTCTGAACTCTGGTCGCGGACCGGAGAAAAACTTTTCCATGAGTCTCGGGCTCATCTTACCCTTGACATCTGACAGACGGAATAAGCCTCGATACACCGAGTACCCACTACTAGTCACCTTAATTGCATGACCAGAAATATGGGCGTGACTTTTCGTGCCTACACCGTCCGCTGCCACCGCGATGTCTGCTTCGGCTTGAACCACACCACCATCTTTTTTCACATGCACGATAGCTTTTCTTTCTGTTTCGCCGTAGTCGACAACCGGCGATCCGTATTCGATTGGAATACCCAGCCTCTGACACTGACCGGTCAACATTTTAGCAACTGCCGGCCGGGTTTGAAGCCAAGGCACATGGACATCTTTGGCTGGGTTGACTACGCCTGGTGCGTTCCACTTAATATCAAGAATTATCAGTTACTCTTTCACTAATGTCCCCCAAGCCTCACAATATGGGTGCTTTGAGAACGTCGGGACGGATTATCACTCACGGGAGCGTCTCCATGATGCACAAGTTTGTAACCATCATAGTGCCACATGCTAAAAACTGCGTCAATGGCCTCTCTGTCATATTCGACTTTCATCTTTGGGAAGTGGTGTAGCGAAGTCCACGCTGGAGGTAGAACCCCAAAGGCGTCACCTAGGTTAAAGGAGGAGTTAGCAACGCCCTATCGATCACCTTTCGAACGACTCACCTAAGACGTCAAGCTTTCGATTTTTTTCGAAGACTTTGACATCGTGGCCCAAACGCCATGCTTCTAAGGCGAACATTAGTCCTCCAATGCCACCCCCAACCACGATGATAGAGATTCCCGTTGTAGAAAGACGAGTCACGCCGTCTACAACGGTTTCCGGCGATTGGGTCTCCACGGAGCTGGTCATACTGATCTCGTTTCGACACACTGATAGATGTACTTTGTATAGCAGGAAACGAGCTATTATATTTTAAATGTGGGACCGTGATCACGTCAATAACTTCGGCTGTATGACAATTTACTGGCATGTGTTACATTTCTTGTTCTTGTGTCTGTGATTTCCGCTTCGTTTATATATGCATTGATTGAGTGCGGATTCGTACTTGCTCCGTCGGTCCGAGGCGGCAAGGCGGTGACCGAACCAAAAAGTAACCTCTCTCTGCACTACTTTGTTGTCATCTTCAATCACCAAGACTCTGTACTGTAGCTGGGGTTTAATTTCTCACTAATAGCCACGACGTTGTTACTTGCCCTTGTCGCTCCAAACCCCAGAGTACCCTGGCCATAATACTGCAGGGGTTAACCCGCGCGGCTTATGACTAACCCTCAACTTGTCGGATTGGCTCGCCAAGCCGACTAATAAAGGAGGGGAACGTGTTGGATTTTCGGGCTACCCCAAGGTCCCCCCTTCATCAATCCTAATCACAGCTCGTCTCTTCGGGTCGCTGCTGAGACACAGAATCATTATGTAATACACTGAGTTAAAGTCCGGACACTCGGCATAAAGGCCTTGTACACAAGCTGGTCAGAGAGGTAGTGTCTGAGTGTCATGGAACTATTTAATATCGAATACTAGGCATGGCGCGGGCCTTTTTTAAATCATGTATACTGCTTAGGTTAACTAGCGCAGGTAAGTTTTCTCTCCTTTTGCAGCAAAAATAGTTAGTGCTAGATATTCCAGCAATAGGTGGACTGTGACCTCTTTATTTATACCCTTTCTATAATGTGACCCGATTTTGTAAAAAAAGAAACCCTAACTATCATTGAAAAAAACTGCAATCAATGAGACTTATTTCATGCCACATTAAATACTTATTAATCTTTTATCCCATTCTCTAAAGGAGTAAGTAGTGTTAATTATAATATCATAGGTGTCTCAGGCAAGTGCAGGTGAGATCTGGTCCCAAATAAACACTCAGGTACATTTTACAGTAGAATGAGTAATGTAGGTACCTACCTGTCTAGCACGTAAGGGATATTGAACTTTGCTTGTTTGCTCCCTACAGCAGAGCTGAGATACCTCTTAGGGCTGTCTGCGTACGGGGCGGGTCCATTACAAGACAAACACTTTTGCCACATGTCTCTGTCATGTCTTCCAGTCTTGCTGTTGTTTATGCATCTTTGCCAATCTCCTTCTCTAATGCGCTACATCGCCGGCGATACGTTCCAATCTACCGTAACCTGCATCGCGATACTAGCCATCGCAATAATCTATTTCACATCCCTGATAACAGAGCATTCCGAGACATTCGAGCCAGTAGCCTTAGTGTTTTATGCCATTGGCTTATCAAAGTTCACTCACTACCTTGTCGTCCCCGGCGTGGTGATTGATTATGCAGCCGTCACATAGTTCTAGTCGACATATTTAGGGTAAGAAAGTTTATATTCTGGTTTTGGTTTCAAGGATGACTCGAACCCTCAGATTCCTCTATATGCTTAGTTTCAGATGTTGTTCCTTTCTTCTATTTCGCGAGTGCGAATGTACAAGACACCAGCGGACGGATATCGTGGTAATTTCTACCCATATCATAGCATAAGAGCTGGTTTGCTTCTAGGCACAAGTCGATATCTACAAGATTTCCTACATCCTCCTCTCGAGGTACTCCTTGCCATCAGACAGGATCTTTTCTGGTAGGGTTCTACTGACTTCCACTAGAAACTTGGTCAATTCTGTAATCTTTCCGACGTAATCGTCCGGTCGCTCGAGATGATGCCCCTGATGGAGTTTCACCTCTTTGCCAAACTTCCCAATGAGATTCAGGGGATGATTTGGGGGTTTTACAGTAGATCGTTGCCAGTCTATCGCTATGAGTTCTATTGCGGAGAAAGCCGAAAAGGAATTTTAAGATTTCCTGAAGAATGCCCCAGAGAACCAGAGGAGAGAAAGGAAGAGCCGGACCCATACAGGTTGGAGTATTATGCGTTCCCCATGATCTGGTATGTATATTCGCTTTCTTTGACTCTCTACCCGGACACGATCATGCTGCATAATTTCATCTCTGATTCTTATGAATACCTCTCAACACGTGCATCAACCGGTAATATCTCGTTATGAGACAGAGGGAATATACTAACTGACGAGTCTTCATAGCGGAACCCTCACAATAAATCAACAGGTTGGATTAACAGTCTGTTATTCTGTAAACTATGAGCAAGATATATTCTGCTTCATTTCCTATTCTGAGGACGAATCGTGCGGGAAATCGATGATGGAGTGGCTTGGCCACAGTCCTTCAGAGGACCTGACAAATCATGATATATTCCTAGCCCGTCGACTAGCCTTCTACGCCCTGGCACCTTTGTCTCCACCTACTATCCCAACTTTTACAGAGCACGATTTGGAAATATTGGCGAGGTTTACAAGACTCAAGGAATTTATCCTCGTAGTCCAGTTCGTTAGAAATGTTCCAGCCTCCATCCTCAAACGAGGGAATTTCAAACTACAATCAAAGAATCAGTGTCCAACCTTCGGGCATTTAAAGGCCATTTCTTACCTAAATCATGCGTAAGGCCTTAAAATGCCTTTCCATAATGAGCATGGGGCTAACATCCTTTCAGAGAATGCGCACAGCTTTGGAAGGGTATCAATCCAAGAGTCAAAGTTATGTATGCTCTTGATAGTCGGGGACCTAGGCGGTAAAGGGATGTAGACAATGTTACATAGGAGCCGCTCTATAAAAGGAAAGGGACACGAAGTAATATATTATACACACGCATATTTTCGACTTACCTATAAGATTAGCACTAAACTAAGCCGCCCTCCTGAATGCGAAGTCGCCCTTAAACTAATATTTCATAGTCTCTGTACCTTTTGTTTGGGAAACAGTGTGTGTATGTGTATGTGTGCGTAGTAGGGGGGCTCCCTGATCATTCTTGCCAAAATCATTTGCTTCAACATGTACGTTTACCACAACCACAGTTAATTGGTAAATACTATGTGCTACATGAATGTGATACAACTTTACACTACTCCAGTCTAGCGCTATACCCTAGATCATGTATCTCAACCAAAACACCCAGTTGGTCTAGTGGGCCAGAACCGAACGTACAATCTTCCGGAGACCTGTGACTTCTATGTTCCTCGACTCTTCTAGAATTCCCCGTACACAATCTGTAGCCCCGCCCTCCACCAGTCACATAATAACGTACAATATTCCTCGAACGGGACTAGTTGTCCAATTCTGAAACCAGAAGACAGCATATTATTAGCTGAGGGCTGCCCCACGGCTTCTGCCACGCTTATGTCGTGATATTTAAGAGATTCTCCAATCCCCTCGATGTGAATCTTCCCGTACGCGTCTTCCCATTCTAGTTTGGTATTATTTCCGATGTCCTGCGTGAGGCTATTCAGCCCTCGCTTAACTGAGACATAGGTGCCAAGGTCAAGGGTTTACCCAAGGGGCCTGAGTTGTATATAGCTTCTAACCAAGCCACCTAAACAGAAGTAATTTGAATTGTCAAGGTCTTAAGCACCCATAACAGATTATTGTATTCTGAATAGAGTCAATTCCAACCCCCGAAACCAGTTATTGTTGTAATACCCATGCCGGTGGTGTTTCCAGATTGTTTGATATAAACGTTATTAGAATTATGCGCACCGCGCTCTATTTACTTAGAGCGGCTGTGTATACATAAACTTCTACTACGCATGTCAGATGCTCATTGACTAAATACATTAGCTACGCGCGTTTAGAAGGATGCAGGGCCACACTAAGTAGGTAAGTATATAAGTATATATGAGGTATGTTTATTCGGTCTCATTATAATCAATACATCCATTTCGGGCCATGCCTAGAGAGTACCTAGGTACATGCCTCCAAGCTGTTCATACCTACCTAGGTAGTATGTTCCGATGTTGTTTGTCTACATTCCCTGCGAGGAAGGTACATCGCAACCCGTAGTTGCAACATTTTCCTACTGGGAGCGTATTATTTCACATGCGGTGAATGCAATTGTCTCTGTGGACTGATCGGCTCTTCGCTGAACAAACGCCCACACGCCGGTCTGTCTCAATTTTACGATTGGGTACTTGGATTATCTTCGTCGACTCCGCGCAACTCACAATCTCTAGATTTTACTGGAATTGCCCGCTTACAATGGCGTGAGAAACCAAACAAGACCTCGCCGAGTTCTCAAGTCGTTAGCGCCTCGCCCTTAACAAATACGACAGCTTTAATCCTCTGTAAGCATCTGTCGTCTTGTCTTCTCATCCTGTTGTCGGGTCTACTGACTGATGCTGTACAGTCTTCCGCCGCCAGAACACCGGAGGGCCTGGAGACGGCGCCATTTCAATGCCAGGCACAAGACCAAATTCATGAAACTCTCTCCGACTTACATCATTGTGTATGAGCTTGATGGAACACTCTGAGTCGCCAGTCAGTGAAAATGGTGCACATGTCGTAAAACGCGCTGACATGTGCTAGTGAATTCGCATTACCAACTGGTAAGATGGCCTTGGGAGGACGAAGAGAATGGGCAATATGCGAGCAATCGCTCTTCATTGTCTTTCTCGCCTCCCGACGGCCATTTTACAGTAAGCACATCGCCGTTTCACAGCACCTCTGTGATAGCGAGCACTCCGATGGCACCTCTTTATTCGAGCGGCTTCGGTATTCCATCCGATGGGCTTCCTGTAGCATCCCAGCTGTCCAACATGGCGGTGGACAGTTACGGGGTTTTCCCACAACAAGCTTCCCAGCCAAATTCTCATTACATCGCCGGTGAGGTTGTCAACAACGCTCCGCACACCCAATATCTAAACAAGAAGCAACTTCGACGCCAGCGAGAGCTCAAAGACGCACTCTATCCACTGAAACTCATTCGACAGCTAGACCAAATCACCGATAACCAATGGCCGGCTGTCGTCGATGGAAAACGCATTTTTGAAGTGGTTCATATCGACAATTCGAGAGACAGTGGCCTGACCGTCGAAAACGTTAGCACCTACTCCACGGTCCAGGCTGCCAATGAGCGAGCACTGGACTTTTGGGATCGAGAGTACGGCGCCGGAATGTTCACACTCGCCTCCCCAGATCCCGAACTCGATGCAGTATCTATCAAGAAGTTCGAGAACATTGAGGAATCGGAAAGACAAGTGCATCGGGTGTCTGCTCCAAAGAAGCATTATCACTCGGCAGGTGGTGTTCCTGCTAACAGAAGCAGCTGGACAGTCAAGAACAAGTGCCTGTCACTCAGTCATAAGGGGAGAAAGGGAGAAAACAGGGTTTACGTCGCGGTCTCTCAGCTTAGAGATCATGGAATCCATGCTTGAAGGAAAAACGGGTTATGGTGGCAGTTACGGGCAGCTCATGCGGTGATTGAAGTCTTGTGGAAGACATGTCGAGTTTTTTACGTGGCCTGTTACGGTTCGGATTGTAGGATGATCTTGATAGGGATATCGAGGCCCATGGTCATGGACGATTGTTTCAAAAATGGATGGTACCAATATCGGATCACGACTAGTGAAAAGTCAAAGTCTATATGTATGAAGCTGAGAGGAATGAAGATAAAAGACGGCGGGTTGCCGAGCTTTTACCGCCCGACGGTTTTTGATTGCTTGGCGCCCGCCAACAGACGTCATCCCTCCGGCGGCTTTGTATGTTTCAAACGACTGCCCTCTACAGAGTAATTACATAGTAGGCATGTACCTATGTGTTCATCCTTCGTCGTTCTTTCGAGACGAACATATAATAATTGAAGAATGGATCAATCGAGGGGTGGATTGCCTTTCAGAGGTCACACGAGAAATCAATCAGCCACAAAAGGTAAGCGCATATCGATCGCATTGCTTGAGCCGTGAACCGTGACCGCCTTGCCGCCTTCGGGCTGATATGCACACATCCACAGCACCTGCCGTCATATTTGAAACAAGACGGGCACAAGACATGCAGAAAGACGGGCAGGTACAGGAGACATCAGTGCCTCTTACTGCTCTTGGTGCTTTGCTCGCTTCATACTTACCTGCCCGAGCTGGAAACCCAAGTAAACGTTGAACGTTGTATCAACGCATGTCGGTAAACATGTTCGCTCTCTCATCACGGAAGCTCCAGCACGCCAGGCAATAATCCGTATATCAACCAAAAATGCAACACCCTCAAGATGCGAATCGCTGACTTCTTCCGCACTCTAGCTTCTCGGCCTAGATCGTCAACAAAGGGGCCGTTGGGCGTAGATGAGTACGCTCTAGCTTCCGAACCCGAAAGACAGTCAAAGAGCCGAGGAAGAGAGCTAAAACGATCAACAGCAACCCCCTGGCCTCGCCCACAAGCCCAGTCTCGCAGGTTAAACGCCTCAGCGGCAGCGCCAGCCAGAATGCGAGTCCGCGCACCAGCCTTTCTCAGACACGGTCGCCGATACGGGCCTCGGCGCCCCTGCGACGGGATTTCTCCTTTCTCCTAAAGCCCGAGATCTATCACCACATCTCACCGCTGAACATCCCGCCTCCCTTCCGGGACCCGGCCAAGCAGCCCGCTGCTGACACGCCCATTCCCACGCTGTTGGCCGCCGCCCACTTCCGCGCCGCCGCCATTGCTGCCGCGCAGGAACTCACAAGTAGTAGCAGCGGCAGTAGTTCCGGATCATCGGCGACGACGCCGCCCGTATCACCGACGGACTACGCGCGCATCTTTCATCTCCTTTACGTCCGTCTGTCTTGTCTCTGTCTCATAGATGCCGTCCCACTTGCGGCCCAGGAGGCCAAGGCTTTGGAAGACCTTAATTCGGCCTTCTATGTCGACGCCGAGTCAGGCGCACATCTAGCACCGTGGGCCCTGCGTATTCTCGTCGTGCGGTTGCAGACTAGTAAGTGAATGTAACTTTGGTTTATTCTTGTCTTTTGACTGCAGTCTACTTTCTATCCCCTGTCTCCACCATTCCCTTTCTCAGGAGATGTATCAAGAGTCCTGTTCGAAAATTAGACAGTCGTTCAGTCAATAGCATTAGTATTTCTCACTCGCACGACTGACTGACTCCCTGCGTTCCGTCTTTGTAGTTGGCTTTGGTGACCCTAGACGCGCCGTCATGAGTTACTACGAATTAGCCCGCGAGGCACGCTCCGAGATCGCCAGCGCGGCGCGAGCGCACGACCACTCGGCTGCGGAGACGTGGAAACGCAGGCTGGTAAGTTTCCTGGAGTCTTTCTATCCCCTTTTGGCAATTTTGGTCCCAGTTGCTCCTGCATGCTCCCGGAACATTGGCCAACTTTTGCTCTTCATTGTAAATACTGACTCCGGTGGTTAAACAGGCGGACCTCGGCATCCGCATCGCTGGCGCACTTGTCGAGATGGATGATCTGGCTGGCGCCGTGGCGCATCTGGCTTCCCTCCCGGCCGAGACGGATGGGAGCCGACTGGCTGTCAGTCGGGCGCTGCTGTGGCTACATCTGGGCGATGCAGATGCCGCGCGGCGCTGCGTCGCTGGCGTAGGTGGCGAGATGAACGTGCGTGTCGTCGATGCCCTTGCCGATATGGCAGATGGAGAATACGACGTCGCGCTGGGCAAGTGGCGGGCCCTGCGTAGTGAGATAGGCGAGAGCTGCGTCGATGATGAGATGGTTGGTGTCAATCTTGCAGTGTGCTTGTTGTACACTGGTCGCATGCCTGAGGTATGTTCTGGGACACACATTCTCTCTCCCTATTTCCCCCCTTTCACATGCTCTTCGTCTTATCCTATTCTCCCCATTGCCTCGATAAAGCAGCAGAGGAGGTTAGTCACTCACCAACATGAAACGCAGGGGCGAGATCTTCTAGAGGAGCTGGTCGACGCAGGTCAGACTTCCGACACGCTGCTATTCAACCTCACGACTATGTACGAACTTTGTAGCGATCGGGCGACGTACCTCAAGATGCGGCTCGCGGAACGCGTCGCGAGTATAGAGCCTAGGTCTGGAAGAGGAGGGGGCGGTTGGGAGAAGACTCTTGCGGACTTCAAATTGTCGTAGCCTTTGCACATGCACAGCTTTTTGTCTTTTTTTTTTTTTTCTCGTTCCCCTTTTTTATTTGATAGGCGTTAAGTAGGCCGTAGCAGCCTACAGGAAGGGATAGTTTTAATATATACCATAGGGAATGATGCGTTAGAATTATTGCGATAAGAATGACTAAGGTTCTTATACTGGTTGCTGTTGGATGCACTGATAAACAAGCTAGTTCTATGTCCTAGGGCGTCTTCTAGACGCTGAGAATGTTGTATGCTACGCATCAGATTGTCATAGTTGTATATCTGTGGATTCTACGACGCAATAGCACACAGAAGCTATTCATTCTACGCGTGTAAACACACAAATATTTATATTCCATGGAAACCAGGTAGTTATGGGTATTTCTCACCTCATGCTTAGCAGAACGCCGAATCCAATCGTTGGGGTTCCCCCGATCGATCCATCTACCTATCTATCTTTGTGGAATCCCCGCCTATGAAAATTATGATACGGATACGAGGGTATTCTATTTATACAATGACCGGGTTGGGCTATTCAATCGCCAGCTGTGAAATATTGCGGCGACTCCGGGATTCCTATCTCGCAATAAATGAGAGGCCAGGCTGGAAGTCGAGATACCGGTTGGTTGCTTCTTCGTACGGTCGATTGACCAGTAATCCTCGGTGCCTTTCTTACTTTTGACCCTTTCTTGTCTCTTGTCTATAGCTTGATTCAGGCTTCGTCTTCGGGTAGCCATCTATCTCATGAGGAGTATCAAGATCAAGTCTTTACTTGCTCTTGTCCTTGTCTTCCGCCTGCGACGTCTCAGTTTCGAAAGCGTGTCCACCATCAGCAGGCTTCTCCTCGCCAGAGCCGGTACGCTTGATGACGCCCTTGCGCTCGAGCTTGGCGGCATAGCGCTCGTTATTTATACGCCACGCCGTCTCGAGGACATTCGGCCACATGTCCACAACCCAGTCGCGAACAGCCCGCTCGTTGAAGAGGCCGTCCCCGCTCCCATTGCAATGCCTCAGGGTCGGCGGGGCCACGATCCCGTCGAAGCTGGTGTCGCCGTTCAGGATGATCTTCTTCAGGGCCGAGGCGCAACAGCTGCGTTTCTCGTCTTTGAGATCCGTTGGCACGGCGGGCTTTATCACTTCTTTCCACAGCCTTTGCCGCTGGCGCTCTATGCGCCAGGTAGCTAGACGCGTGGCATAGATGATCTGGACCCCTGGGAAGTACGCGAATGCCTGTTTCTCGACCTCGTCGCGGGTGTACGGGGTCGAAGGGAAGCGCCCTGATGCGCGGCATGAGGGGAGATACTCCTCAATCCACTTCTTGAAGACGGGGCGGTAGATCATGCGGCGTCGGTCGTTGGACTTTAGCTTGCGCTTGTCGGCTACGACGCCATCAACGCCGCCAGTTTGCGCTTCAACGTCATCATCATCTACATCTGTATCATTGGCGGTAGCACCATCCTCGGGCCTGACCCAGAAGAGCCGGCAGGTCGTAGCATATTCATAGACGTCGTTCTCAGAGGCGAACGGCTCCTCCCACTGCCTATCGTCAAATCTCATTCCCAGGAATTGTAGGATCTCCTCGGGGTCAGTGGATAGCAGGACCTTGGCCTTCCTCTTGTCGAGGGCTTCGATCTCAGGGATCCGGAGGTATAGACCCACTTCGTCGATCGTGAGGCCGAAGCGTCGGATCATGGACCCCAGGAGGTTCCACAGGTCTCCGTGAGCGTGTCTGAACAGCATCCATTGTAAGTGGTCGAGCGTCTTGCAGACGTGGATATCCACCTGGATGCCTATCTTTTCGGGGTAGTCGGATGACACAGCCGTATCTTTGCCGTCTTTCTCCCCGGCTCTAACTTTGTCCGTACTTGATTCGGGTATTAAGCTCATGGTGCACTCTGGGATTGGACGTGGGAAATCCTTAGGCCACGGGATCGCCATGCTCGCTACATGTGGGTTTTCGCTTTTATGGCCAATGGCGCCGAGAGCCCGATAGACGGCCTCGTTCCAAGTGCTAGGAGATGCACCAGAGGGGGCGGTGTTTGCAGAAGGAAAGATGTCATTCCGACTCCAAGCGACAAACAGATCAACTTGAGCATCCAGAGTCAGTACCTTTCCTTCTTGAGCTCAAAGCTACCCTCCATGAGAAGTATTTCTCAATAAACATGTGCAACTACAAGCACAAGGCCGGTAGCCATCAAACCCTTTGCAACACACCAAGAACAACAACCCCCGCGATTTCATTCGACTTACTGTCTCCAAAGGTAGTCTTTGCAGGCCCTTCAATAGGGGTCGCGACAGCCACATAGAGCTCCCGCAGCACTTTTTGGCAGCGATCTCGAACAGCACGGTAGACCTCGCGTCTCATGCGGGGCGTATATATCCGATTTGGACCGGATGCAAACGCAAGACCACCCATACCGTCGCCAGTTCTCTATTGCAGAGGTATGTCAGTTCTTTCTTTCGCTCTCTTTCAATCCCAGATCTGAGACATAGATAAGTAGACACATACTCTTCGAATATCTTCCCGGAAGAGCTGTAAGAGAGTACCAAAGGAATCCTGCAGGGTTGAGAGATATGAAGAAGGATGATGTCAAACTAGGTAGGTACTTGTCCAAAGCTAGGTACCAAGAGGCAAGCTAATCAGGGTGTCCAAGAGTGTATCATTCTAGCGACGTCGCCATAGAGGGTGTAGCAACAACTGTATTTCCCAGAATGTCCAGCTCTCCAAAGATGGATGTGCTGCGCCACCCAGTGACTCGATTGCCGGGGATGCGCAGGTGTGTGCAATTGCAGCTTTCAACAGTGAGTGCCCAGTGGCATGCAGTGAATTCCACTTACTCCAGTACTATAAAGTCCTGTACCTATCGTACTTGCCTTGCAGCATGCGCTACTGCCCACACACTATAACTGGGCCACTATTTTAGTGGCAGGCCCGCTACCTAGTACAACCTATCTTCTATGTTCTGCTCTTCAACGTTGGTTCATTCTTCAGTGCGCAAATCAAGTAATTATTGGTGATTTTTACGGATTAACTTATGGTCTACATATGTCAGGTTAACATTTAAAACAAGACGCAAGGCTGAATGAGTAGGTAAGCTGGGCAGGTAAGGTCTATGACTTTCCCATCGTCGATTGAAAACAACCCTATAGGTAAGCAAGCGCTAGTGAGATGGTCCCACCATGAATGAATGCCCTTTAGGTAGGTATAGTCAAAAGCAAGGCTGCAACGGCATAGTGAAAGAAAGAGAGATGAAGAAGATGAAGAAATAACAACCATTTCTTCATTGAAAAAGATCAGGTCTAAGCAATAAATTTATTTTCTCGCTGTCAAGTGCACCACTTGATTCCTTATGCACCTGTCAAGTTATGAGTTGTACACGAGCTTCTCATTCACCCAAACAGTCAAATCATTTGACTTCAATAACATGTTTCCAGGCTCGGTTAGTCAAGGGCTGGAAGCTCAAAAATCTGCATCAAATCCTAAATCAAGTCCGATAATATAACACGAAAAATAAACTCCTAAAAGCATTTGTCTCTGACCCAGCACCATCTCGCTTGTACTCTTTCTGCGTAATCAGGCCTCTTCTTTCTTCTTACTCATTAGGAGAAAGTAGCAGAAACAGATATATATTTCATGATAATTTTGAACTGCATCCAAGTTAGCAACCTTGCGACTGTATTTTCTCACTCATAACCGTCATTTTTCTTAAAAACCTTGAATATATATGATTGTACACTCGCACATTCCTGCTTGCGTCTAAAAAAAAAGACGTCTCAAGGAATCTAACTCGACACGCAAATAACACCTCTGGATGAAAATGATGTATTGAGCGAAAAGGGTCTACCTCCCAACCCCAGCTACTCAAGACCGGCAGATTATCATCCGATCTCATTTAATTCAGAGTGAAATCATCATACTGATATTAGATGCTGTGGCCCGTACCACTCACCAATTCAACTCATATCTCTTTTAATTCACGACTTTCATCATCTCGCTTAGCACCAGGCCGTTGTTCATGAACATGATTTTAATAGTTGTTCACCAGAACACGATAGCCACCGAATTGTTCTATATAGTCTTGTTCCAGATTGACTATTCAACCTCTTTACATCTCTTCTAGTCATTGATATATCTAATCTCACTCCTTCAATATATATATTCTCAGCTACCGGCTAACTGTGGCTGGTTCGGGCAGCTAGTAATCCGAGCAGATAACACTCTGTAATGTACAGATGAGATGAGCTCAACACAAAGTCTGTCGGTTCGATGCCGTTCGGTTACGTGGCGAATCTAGACCCTGCCACTCGCGGGGTACGGGGTACGAGGATCCTGTTGCCGCTCAGGACCGAATAGCTGATTACAACCCCTTCCACGCTGTCCCCATCATCTGACGAACTCCTAGTCGCACGACTGCCAGGTTCGCAGTGCCACAACAAGATTTTTGGCTTTGGCAATAAAGGTGTGATACAAGGCGCAAACATGTAAGAGGGAGGGATCAGAGACGGCTGATAGAGAACTGGGTGAGATAGGTGGCTACGATCTCTGATATTGATATTGTGAAGAAGACACAAACTTGGGAAAACTACGTAAACGCTATAGGCACTACAGATATCATGTTTACGAGACTACGCAGACGGAACACTCATCCCCAACTCTGGGCAGTACGTGGCTCTCATTCAAAAATATCCAGACTCAGGCGTGCCCACCATTGTAACAATCTTTGAGCGATTGATTTTCTTCGGACGTCACTTCTGTTGGGTTGCACGACCCGAAAAGGTTACCAATCAAAAGTTAGGCGCACAAGGAGGCACATTCGTTTGTGCCCGAGATGGAGTTCCCGGTTCTACATCACGTTGTAGCGCTATCCAGTCATGTTAACCGAGCTCTCGGCGTCTTTACACAGCGAGAGCTGACGATCGCATAAGGCCGAGATCGATTCATGTGGCAAATCAGATATAATTCCTGACTTTCGAAGGTCGTAGCTACGCATTTGACGCCGGATGTGCCTGAGCTATCTTTAGAAGGTGTGTACCATTACTCCGTGGTATGTTCGCTTACTGAAGATAGGTCTGTGGGTTCTGGAAATCGAGATGGATTTGACGGGACATATAAGTCCTCAGCCCTGGGGGGGTTAAGCCGTGCCGAAAGTGGTGGGCGTCATTGAGGCGTGTTTGGCGGACGAATATTTGTGGATTAAGTCCCGCTCTGGGTTGTTGGAAGGGTCGACCTACACTAGAAAGTCCGGCCTCATCTGCACGGCGCTTTATCAGATAACGTAACGTATTTCGGCTTCTATGAGTAGCAATGCGCTAATTTTGCTGGATAAGGCAACTCTTGCTCCAGAAAATGGTAAAATATATGGAACAATAACTCTAGAGTGCCAACACAATAACCAGAATGGAACTAGAAGATGTGATAACTCCTGTTCCCCCGAGTTCCGTCGGTTGAAGTCGAATTTGATTGTAGTTCTAGAGATAGGACAACGTAGTAATGGATGAAACTGTGACCATGGTGACAACCGGGAGTGTAGTATTGTGAATAGGAAGGGAAACTTGGGTTGTCCTTCGATTCCCGTGATACCCAAAGCCACTTGGAAGAGGGTGGGTGGATTCTCCTACATGCATAGGTAAAGAGGCCTAATGCAGTTGAAGTCGACGTCGCTACATGAATCGACACGTAAGAAGCGACAATGGTGAAGGGATGGAGATGTGACTATCACCGGGCTTTTATGCCGTACATAGTAGTAACGAATATTGATCGGAATACCGGCAGTGAGAAATACGGCAGTGTGTAAGTCCAACATATATCGGAGCTCTCAGGGGCCCAAGACACGGACAGCCTACGAAATCAGCACGGGACGAACACGGGCCCGGATGATTGGGGGCGACGGGGTGCCAAGACCAACCGCTGCCGATATTGCAGAATCCGATGGTTCCCGCGGGATGACGTCTCACAGTGGAGCAGTGGGTTGGGCATCTTCCATCCTCAAAGTGGCAGGCAGGGTAGGGTGACTGCCGTTCACACGTTTGAGAATATGCCCGACATAAAAGTGGCAACAAGGAGTTCCATGCTTTTAACCGTGGCTGATAAGGCCACCAGGTTCAGTATGTACGTTGGGGATGGGATGTCCGGTAGAGTGGTGACGGTGTGCCATCCAATATTTGAAAGTTATTCTCGCCATTCCATTCTTGCCAAGACCACCACCAGTATTGGCCAGTTCAAGGTAATGGAAGCATAGATGTTCAAACCCGCGGAGGAACAATTGGTTCGTCAGAGGCAAGGTTATTCCTACTTATGCCGTGTCGGACGTTTTGGTGGCACATGGGCGAAGTTGGAGAAGTGCGGTGGATTCTTCCCTGCATACTGTAGCGTATTGAGCCCATCCGAATGAAGCTGTCTTTTAAGAGCGTGATGCGAGGGAGTGAGTGTGTGGGTAACGTCGATCTCTGTTCTGTGTGGTTGAAACGGCCTTGCTCTTATCATTTTTCGCCTCTTGAGGAATCTTTCCTGCATAGTAAAACTGGTGAGCTAACGGCCGTGAAACATAGATTCTTAGTATACACATACATGTATTACGGTACATATTGTATATATGTCATTGTCAGCAGAAGGATCAAGGCCGAATTCGGCTACCGTGATCGTCTATTCCCATGAATGAGCTAGCTATGCGGCTGAGTGGGCGGGTTCCCATAATCAGTAATCGAAAGCTGAACTAGCTAAGCACTGAGTCGCGGTAGATTGGTCATTGACTTCGAGCAGCCTGACATCGTCTGCCAAAGTTCTCTGAAAGGAGAGAATGATAGAGAGGGAAAGAGGAGGCCCAAGACCTTATCTAAGACTGCATCTGAGACCGCATTGCATCTCTTGACAGTTCTAGATCCAGCAGAAGCAGAACTATGGTCGATGATTGAGTCTCAGCCTCGTGGCACCCATGAGAAGATGCTCGGTCCCGTACTGACATGCATATCTATCCGGGTTAGGAATTGTGGTGCAATGACAGAAAGCCCACGGTGAGCGAACGGCCCATCGCATGGGCTACTTAGCTTGAAGCTTGCATCAGGTACTGGTAGAGCACACGACGAACAGCTCGACAGTGTAACAGGAGGACTGCATCCGGACTGCAGAAGTGGAGGAGCAATTAGGGAGGTAGGTATCGTATCTAGTGCACCAGGTGCAGGAACTAGGTAAGCTTAGGTAAGGTACCAGGGCTCGCCAGGGTCCTTTTCTGGGGATCTCCACACTACGCCGGCCTATCAACGCTCTGGAATTGGTCTGCTTTTGGAAGGCCAGAAGCCAGGTCAAAAGAAGATTTCACACCTCACACCTCTTTAGTTTAAAAATCACCTATTCATTGGATGGTAAAAGAGAAATTTTATGATCATGCTTTATATTCATATAAATTATTCATTTGAAAACGTTTATGGTGAAAGGATAGCTGGAAATAAGGACTTATGATGCAAGGTGTAGCTAGCTGGATGGGGTGTGGAATCTTCTTTTGACCCGACTTCTGGGAACTTGGAAGGCTAATGAGGCACTTAGCGGGCGTAGCGTCGCGTGGGTACTGGAAGATACTTACACCACCTGAGTCCAGCGCTATGTGGATACCTAGCAGCAAAGTACATGAGGCACCTCGGCACACTAGACCTGGAGAGTAAGAATGGCAGAAACAAGCATTTTGGGGGCTTGTCTACTGTATGGTCCACTACAAACCAGAGCCGTAATTGCCTCAAAGATCGGCCAGCCACTTACTTGGTCGGACTGGCGAGACTGGTCCAGTGGCAGACCAGGCCACTTCCTGGATACTGCCAGGATATCATGTCTACCCGCAGACCAGTCTGCAGAGGAAACCCTTCTAGAAGGCATCAAAATCTTCCAGGCTTGCCTGCCATAGGTCCGCTGTAGGTGTGCCGAGTCTTGCATGGTTTAAGGTGTTGTCACGAGGCTACTTGCTCCATTGCTACATGCTGCATGAGCCAGCCAGCCAAGTCGCTTGCATCGCACAAATCGGATGTGTCCAGGGATGATACCGTCATGTTGTGCTGACGTTTGCTGCCAGATTATGTGTGTGTTGACTGTTCAGGCTCTACACCGACATAAAAATTTGCCTGACAGGACGCAGTCGAGCAGTTTCCCAGCCGAGCCAGCGTGGGGGACACGCATCAGGATTCTTCCCATTGGCAATTGAAAGGAGTTGGTGCTCAGGATCGGTGGGAGACGATTGTACGTTACGAACTAAGACAAATAATTGTTTGCCACGCTCGCGCATTACAATTTGACCGAGAGCGAGCTGGACTAGTGTAAGTGTAAGTGTACATACCGAGATACAAATCCATCCACCACTGCAGTTACTTAGGATGGCCGTGGAATCTACAGTACGGTACTACGCTACCTACGACTAAAGCAGGGCCATCCACAATGATGTATTGCTGGGCGCTAGCATCGTGCACGCTAGGTGCATACTTAGTACATACAAGTAGGCTGCATAGATACATAGTATATTGGGTCGGGTCTGCGGGGACGGGGCAGAAAAGTCTGGCAAAATCGGGGTTTGCCCACGCCAGGTAGTCCGCTAGGTAGTCCGCTGGGTAGTCCACGCACAGCACTCGTGCTGAGTACTTCGTGGATACCTTCGGCGTTGAGGGCGAGGAAATTCCGTCTCGGCGCCGACAGCGAATGACATCGTGAGTTTTCCATTCCCGGTGCCATTGTGCGATCCCAGAGCAAGTCCCGGCCCCGGTCCCTGTTACATACGAGTATATGTGATGTAAGTACACCTACATGGTACACCTACATACTGCGTAGCACTGGAATTTAATACCTATAAGCGAAAATCGAAAAGTTCCAAGTTGCTACCTACAGGCTACTCTACTGGTACCGGCATAACTAAGTATGGGGCTGCTTTAGTGTGGTCTTTGAACAAAATGCCTCACTGATCACTGATGCGGGTGCAACAAGTAACGATAGCATCCGCACTACACTCGAAAGCTAAATCCAGGGGTCTACTTAGTAACTAAGGGTTTTGTCGTACCGCGTACCAAGGCCCATCTTGTCGCGCTGCCGCCCGTGCTTGCTGGAGTCCAACCTCATTACCTGCATCAGACTGCTCATAGAATTCCTATAAATCGCGCTTCCCTCGGTCCATTCTCCCATCCCCTTTTTTCTATCCTTTTCCTTAGTCTCAGTTAGACAGTATTACTCAACAAATTACTCTCCAATCTCACTACTCTTGCAGCCTTCAGTTCACTCTGACCTTCGCGTCTCACGGCACCGGCATTCACGTACATCTATCTACAAACATAACCATTACAACATCCAACCCGCCATAATGCCTTCATCAAACATCGAAGACGTCCTGTCCACCAAGCCCGTCACCTTCAATATCAAGACCAGCGGTGGTTCGTGGAAGTGCCAAATCCACTCCAACAGAGCCGCATAGTAAGTTGACCGCCCTATTCTTCCCATCTATTCTTGGCAATCCTTGGCACTCGCGTGTCTCGGTTTCTGTTGCCATAGCCGCTTCCAGACCGTTGCAAAGGAATCACACCAGCCTAACCAATGTCTGTAGTGAGCGTGTGAAAACTTCTTCGAAATCGCCTTCTACGCCGGGCATCGCCCGCACGGACTCCGGCCTCTCCACGTCGTCGAGCTCCTCTGCTAGTTCTTCCAGCTCGCACTAGATATGAAAGAGTCTTCTGTATGACCCGACTCTCACCCGCCTCAGCGTGGGCAGGGGTATCTCGTCCGGACCCCTGGGTTTTTTAACCAATGACACAAACCTGTAACCAGCCAGTCGTTGGTCCCACAGGGGTCCGACGAGACATATTGCATGCGTCGTGCAACCCAATGCTGCAGTGTCTACCTAGAAGAAGGAGGGCCCCAAAGGTCAAGGCGGGATGGGACGAGATGGGTGACAGTGTCGACTTTCACTTTTTCCTTTACAGCTTTCCTATTGATGCATTTACAATGGAGTTCGTGCACGCAAAGCGGATCGGTCTAATCTGCGTTCTGGGCTTGGAGGCAAAGGCGACGGATGATCTGACGGGATGAATTAGTATGGCGTTTTGATCATTGAAGCTGTAGCGAGTATGACTTAGGTTATCCCCAAACAACCTCCGACAAGGGAGTATGTAGCTATTCATGTATGGAATTACAACAAAATTGACATGCTTTCCATCATTTAGCAACGGTTTTCTTTAATCCTTGAGGCTTGCAACTTGTTCTATATCCAATACTTTATAGCAACGAACTGGACTCTGGTAGGTAGTTCGAGCAATGTCACCATGGTTCACACAATACGCGGATTCTCCGGCTATAGCGACCGTCGAATGTGTAAACAAAACTGGAATAGAGCTAGCTAGCTTCCTACGACGTCCATTGTTAGAGAGCTGGGGTTTTAAATGGTTTTCCCCGCCATCGCTGCCAACCCCGCATGTCGTGTTTGTCAATTCGACAACGAAGACGGTCGGGTGGTTCAACCAACAAAACTGAGTAGGTATTTCTACAGATCTCCTCGTTATTTGTGACCCATCTGTTCTAAGGACCAACAGTCATGCAACCGGTGTTCTTAAGTGTTAAGGATTCTCGAACGAGCGATACCTTGCTCCTTCGACAGTATTAGCCATTAAATCCTTCTGTTACAATGTATGTAGTGGTTTATACATGTCTGCCTTGCGTGTACTGAGTAGGAATACCTACCTAGGTACCGTTTAGAGGAGCGGCTGAGTGGCATACGTAACCAACCGGGTCCTGGCCGCCCGCCTCCTTACTGTACTGTACAATGGGTAGGTTCAAGTAGAAAGTTATGTTCTTTACACCCAAAGTGAAGATACACCCTTTTTCTTCTTCGTCAGGAGTTTGAGATTATCTAGAGTTGGTTACCGAGCCATCCGTAAGGCTACCTAGGTAGATACCTCGTACCTACCTAAGTACATACATACATGTAGGCAGTCTAGGTGCCCTCTCTTACAGGTAGGTACATACTTAACCTACCGAGACCTACCTCCCTACTGCCTACCTAACTCACCGTCTTTCGCAGTTTAAGCTTTCTGAAAGTCACCCACCGATGCAGGTGGTGTAGAAGGTTCGGAGTACCTAGGGAAAGCAAATCGGACCACGGTTTCTCTCTCTCTTTCTCTCCAATCTTTCTTCCTCCTCCTCCTCCTCCCTCCCAATTCATCCGATTTCCCCTCTTACTGCATACCACCACAGATAGGTATTGCCTCTTACTCTCTTTACCCTACCTACCCATCAAACCTACCTAGGTATTCATACGATATTCTCTTCTCCGACAACACAACACGAATTAATTCGAGAACAAAAGACCGAAGAATTAAAAAAGACCGAGCTAAGCTGTACCGCGGCTGAAAGCCTCACCAAAAAGATGCCCGTGCCCTTAGCTGCCAAGGGTAAGTGACGAATTGAATTGTCTTGACCCCACGTCGAATCCTCGATCCGCTGCGAATCAAAAGTGACTGCCTAGCCCAGCTCGAGTGGCAAAAAACAGAGCTCGACGACCGCGCAAGCTCGATAACCTTTCTCTAGTCCTCGAACCTGTTTACTCTTCTTCTGTCTGCTGTGTCACCTTTGCATTTCCTCGTTTTGCATGATGGGAGTCTACAGTCTCGTTTAATTCCATATCATTACTCCTCTTGGTTCCTTTTCGTCGGAAGAGTTGCATCCATCTGCCCATCATCCATCACTGTGAAACTAGTTAATATTCTCTTCATATACCACCAACTCATATTTATCTACCGTCACATTCACCATGCCACATGTTAACGGAGCTGCCACAGCGGGCATCATCGCCGTCTCGGTCGTCGCCGCAGCCGCAATAGCCATCTACGAGTCCCCCGAGCTGCAGCGTTTCACCAACGACCTCCGCCGCCGCATCGCCATCGCTCTACACGCCTTTGGCGACACCATCACACCCGAAGAACGTGAGAACCTCTTCAACCGACCCGAAGATGCCGAGGGTTTCCTCCAGTCACGCGGCCTGGGGCCGGGAAGCGTGCCGGGCGTCGAGGCCGATGCCGAGAGTCTCCGCCGTCAGCGTGAGGAGCTAATGTTCTGGAACGCGGTGCGCGAGTCCAGGCGGCAGGCGAAGGAGGATGAAAAGCGGTCAACAACACAGAGGTCCCGGGCTTCCACGGGAGCGGCCTCGAGCTTCGACGACTTCCTGAAGCAAGACGAGAGCGCCGAGAAGGGCACATACATCTACCAGACGGGCCGCCATGAACCCGAGGGCTTGATCCGCCGTCGTCGCACCGAGGGGTCGCGAGGCGTGGGCATGATGAACTACTCCGTCTACACGAACCCGTTCGCTGACGAGCACGGCATCGACGACGACATCGCCTTCGAGAACAGCCTGATGGAGCCCGGCAGGGATGAGATGGCCTCGGACATCTACAGCGCCACCGACCTCGGTGCGTATCAACAAAAACATCAAGACCAGCCACAGCCGCCTTCGCGCACTCTATCGCCTGAGCCCGTGGCGCCGCTTGTGGAGATTCTCGCTGTCCCTGAACAACCAGAAATTACTAACAATACTGTATCGACACCACACCAACCACCACCTACCTCCCAGCTCTCCACAGAACCAGAGCTCGGCGCTGACGAATACATGACCGCCGGCCAAGACGACCGCGGCAGCAACGCAGATGCGTACAGCTCGATCCAGGCTTGGGCACAGCACGCCTCGCACGACGCGAGCTTCTATTCGCCGCTGCCGGAGTCGCCAGCGCCCGCCTCGGAAGCAGAGCTCCTCAGCAACGGGGAGCTGACGCCGACCGACTCGGCGTCCCTCGCGGGCTCGGGCTCGGGCGTCGACGTCGGAGACGAGATAGCGCACTCTGAGTACGACGTGCTCAGCGAGGATGGCGACGGCATCCACACGCCCACCAGCTGGACGGATGTCGAGAGCGCGGCGGGCGAGAGCGAGGCCGAGGCTGTTCATGCCATGTAATCAAATCGATAGATCCACTCTGCCTGTTTACATTCCCCCGTGTGTTGCCATACATGCGCTAGCTATCTAACCCTGAGATAGAGAGTGTGTGCCTATTTTGTTTGGAGTTGACTTACACGTCTTTGCTGGGATATGGGTATTGGCATGGCGTTCGGGATACTAGGGAAATTCATATTTTCATCTGGATTCGATATATCACACCTTTTAAAGTATTTAATGCATATGGTTGCTCACCTATCGTATCGTGCACTGCCGTGCTGTGCTCTCCTACTGGCACTAGTGGTATTAGTACCGGTCGATATGACATCTGGTATGTGTGGGATACATATTGTCTTATCTCTGAGGCACATTCACGGGGTAAGTGCATATGCGTATCCTTGAGTTGAGCCGTGATTGAGGCTGTTCTTTATGGGTGAGTTGGTCTGTAAGGCATTCTCGTGGGATGATCTTCGATTGTACTCAGAACTTAAAAACATGTCGTTATTCAAGCTCAAACTTTGTTCCCTTCCCTCCTATAAAACATCCCAGACTACATCCCAGACTGTAGCAGTTTGAGAGCACTCCTAAATTATCTGATTAGACTAACTGCCTTGTTTCGCAATTGAGCTGCTTCGGTTCACTTACATGCAAGTGCAGGAGACTTCTTGGCAAGAAAGTCTCGAGCTGAAAGTTTCGAGATTCCGCAAATGGGAAGTGCAGATAGCCCTTACCAAAATGGAAATTTCAAAAGATTCGTTGGGAATCGTGGAGACGATGCGAATCACACCGCTACCGACATTTCCACATGTATCCGCCCAAAGTGCATTTTCCCTCGCGACCGACTGCCTGACTGACTGACTGACTGACTGCGCCCTGCAGGGCATCCAGGCGCAGCCACCAGTAACTACATAAACAAGCTCTCCAGGCCAGCCATACAGGTATGTATGTAAAACACCACCGGAACATATAATCCAGCGCATCATGGCGGGTTCAATAAACCATATATAAAACTTACCATGTTTTCCGACGTCGCCCGCCAGACCATCATCCTCAGCTCCGTGTTCACGCTCCTGGCCGTCCTCTCGCTGTCCCTTCACGTCAAGGTCCGGCTCCGGCAGGGCTTCGGCCCCGAGGACTGGCTGACGGTGGCCGCGTTCGGCATCACGCTTGCGCTCGTCGCGCAGACGATCTGGGCTGTGGCGGATGGTGGGCAGGGACAGCATGTGGCTTCCGTCACGCATAGCGAGTTCGAGATGTTGGGAAAGGTTGGTGTATCTACTTACCTACTTATCCATTCATTTTACTTACTTTGATTATGTACTTTACTATAAGGTTATTATGTCGTTATTTTATCTTACAAGTCTATTATATGTATTATTGCCATGCACTAGACTAGATAACGTCAGTACTAACTAACCGCATATACGTTTAATTACAGTCATTGCTCGTGCACGAGGAACTCTGGGCCCTCGTCAACACGTTCATCCGACTGTCCACCTCCATCTTCATCAAGAAGGTGTTCGGGGTCGTGAATAGGTGGAAGCTCTCCGGCATCGCAGCCATGACACTTTCAGTGCTGCACGGACTCGCAACCCTGCTCATCGGGGCCCTGGTCTGCCGGCCCCTCAGTGCGGCGTGGGATCCGGCTGTCAAGGGCGTCTGCATCAATCAGAAGGTCTCCTTCGTTGTCATCGAGGCTGTCGGTCTCGCGATTGATCTGATGATTTTGTTCATCCCTTTCTTGATAATACCGCAGATCCAGATGAGTCGCAAGCGAAAGCTTGGAATAATCCTCATATTATCAGCGGGGGGGTTGTTAGTGACTACTTCCAATAATACCTACGGAGGGTAGACAATTTGGGCTAATGGGTTCCCTAGTGTGACTATTATCACCGGGTTGCGGATTGCTGCTCTGCATAGAGTCAATAGCTCGGACCTCACATACGACCAGGCGTACCTTGGATTACTATCAATACTTGGTGCTCTGATCAGCATAATCGCGACTTGCGTGCCCAGTTTCGCGGCTATATACAACCAGATGAGAACGGGTATCTTCTTAAGGTATCGGATTTATACCCAGTGGAATTCATTAAGGGTGGCGAGGGAGTCGAGTGCTACTGCCTTTGTCCGTAGCATTACACGACCGAGTCCGGTAACTGAAGAAGGCAAACTAGAAGTTTGAAGATATTGTTAATTAGGCAATAGCATGGTATATTATTTGGAACAGATCTCATAAACAGCACATGCCCAGTGTTATCGTACCACAACTTTCGTATGTAGATTATTAGCCTCTAAATGTTATAATGAGCGGTCGCATTCTCACGCAACTACAATAAGTCAGCAGACACCTTCAAGCTGAGTTATTCGATGCGTTTTCGGAATTATCTTGCCTTCAATTCTTCAGGAGAAGAAGTCGGCTGCATAAGATTTCACCCTAAGTTGCTTGGGGTGTGTTAAGCTATGTCCATTACCGTCAAGCGTGAATTTGCAGTGGCAGCGGCCTGCGAAGCCCGTTGAGTAGTGTCATTTGGCAACGCAACGAGCAGGTTGTATGCCCTACATTGACTTTAACGTGTGCACTTTTCCATATCGATGTGTGGGTACCATGAGATATACTTATGCAGGGGGAGAGTGTAGTCCCCTCGAGGGCGTCGAAAATATATCAAGGCATAGCAGTACTTCGTAGGACACCAACATGTACCACAAACCCAGTGTTGGCGCGTAGTTCTTCTGATAGTATCTCTTCCGGCACCCGCCAGACGTGGAATTGCTTATTGAACTCCTTGATCCAACCTTCAAAAATTTCCGGATCGCGCAGCTGCTGCGCAACGATACAAAGGGTCGGTGCCTCAGTGCCATTACTTAGCGAGTCCTCGCTGGGCTGTCGCAGACCACATGCATCGGCACATGTCTGAACAAGAGGCTCGATGAGCGCATCATTGTAGATGCAGTCGCAGGCGATGACTGCATCAAAACTAGACACATCAGGCGACCCCGTGAGAGAAGGTGTCACTTCATCCAGTTCCCAGTCCAGTGCTGTAAAGCGAAGGTTGACCGGGTTAGCAGGAGAAGATTTGCCCTTGCGTTTCTGTGACGATGATCTCTGTTGGGGAACAATATTCTCCGCCAAGTTTTTCTCGACGAGCCGGGCTACATATGTTTGATCCGTGAGGACGTAGCGTGATACTAGAGGGGACAGGGCCAGTCCAACAAGGCCAGAGATTCCACATCCTAGCTCAAGCACACTGATTGAGGATGAGAGGGCTCCTGTTTTCCATAGGAAATTGTCAAGTGAGCTCAGCCATGAAGCCACTAACGGGGTGATTTTCCACTACCCGAAATGAAATCAGTATGGGCCATGCATCAACATTGGGCGGGTCCTGAAGTGGCTGGAAATGCAAGAAAAATATGCATGAGCAGATTGCGAGGGCAAGACTTAGCCTTTGTGGTCCGGAAAGGAGTAATAATCCATCAACGGAAAACTCACAATGACAGCGCCAGTAGTACTACCGGGACGGTTCAGGATAGTCGGAGATTGATAAATAGTGTAATCTTTACCGCCGATGGTCAAATCTATGGCTGTAGCTTGAGAGTCCACGAAACCGAGATTCTGAGAGGGAATCTCCTGGGAGAATAGGAGAAATGTTTCTGGCAGCCATTAGTCAGTGATGCCTTTGCTGTACTTACTGAATCATCGACATGCCTTCTTCTGGGTCTTGGATCGCAGGCCCGAGAAGGCCGAAGAGATCGTTGAGAGCCATGTGTAAAGATTGTGATTGAATGGTTCGTCGCAGCCGTGATGGTTTATCGGAAACAATACGATGCTGTGATATAGGTTGCGTGATGAAAATGACATGGACTCAACGGCGATCCCCCAAAGCCACGTCTCAGGAAGGCCGTTTTTTATTTATGTAATCGTATGCTTCTGGCTATACTTATTCGCTTATATAATCTCCAATGATCAATGACAAGCTCGACAAGGTCGGTTTGTCGTCTTCTTCCCGGGTCGTTTATTACTTCTGGAGCCAAACCGCACAACTCGCGCGGCCAGGTTTCAAATGGAGAACCGGAATAGGAAATATAGGGTTGAGCCAATGGAGGTTTACGTCTTGAGAAACGATACCAAAATATCTCCAGCACGCTTCACGCTTCAACAGACAGTTAGCTCTACTACAAGGGGTTGTCTGTTGAGATCTGCTTCCCGAGTCCAGAGATAATTCGTATGCCGCCCGCCTTAGTGAAACCTTTTTGCTCAAATATTGATACCCTCGATACTTATCCGTATCTATCCGCCACTACTAAAATGGGTAAACAGGCTATCGTGAAATAAGATAGCCGTTGGCTAGGCCGAGGGGATCTACCAATCTCTTAGTGGCTGCTTAATACATGGAAGTGGGCTCTGTGGCGTATTTTAAGGTGATACTGCGCCGAGTTAGTGGCATTTTGTCCCCTTTGCAATTATGTCATAAGGACGTGGGTGTTTGTCTGTTGTTACATGCAAATCCAATTTACATACCGAGAACATACCTACGTGTCTCTCTGGATGTGAATTCCACCTAGGAAGGAAAATTGCAGCAGAAACACTAAATAGGCATTTAGGTCTCGGGTTGCTCTCATGAGGAGTGACCAAGCGAAGGATGGTGATGGTGACGCCACAAAATTGTAAATGAGCTTTTTCTTTTCCCAGGCGGCTCTAGTGCAAGTTACTTGGTAAAGCCAATGAGTGCCGAGTAGACCTTGCTCTTCAGGGTTTAGTGTAAGAAGAAATTGGTACATTGATGTACGAAATAGGATAAGCCATCCCCCGTACCCCGCTGGCGAGCTAGCACCTCAAGCTGTAGGGTTTCGTCATGGGGTCAGAAATGATAGCTCACCTTCCTTGCTCCGTTACTGGGCTCTCCCTCCCTAGCGCCAGCAACCCGCCAACCAAACCCCGACAACACCTGCAGTGACGACAAAGGTAAGGTACGGCACGCACTGCAATCTGTACCTCTCCTCTGCCTTCAACTCGGGCCCGGCCCGTCCTGCTGAACACCTGCAGGACAACCCGACAAGTCCACCACCTCTTCTGCCTGCCACTTCCTCTCTGTCTACACTACCTATCTGCTCTCCTAATCATCAACACATGACGATGTAAATATAGAATAATAGCGCACCAATTAATAGCATCGTCTTTTACTTTCACACCAGAGCTCCGACGAACCCTAGTAATTAGTATGCTTCTTGTTCTCTCCACCCAGCTCACCTTTTCACTAGCTGCCAAACTGAAGAGCTCCATACTTGACGATAGCTGACACTAACACCGGCATTCTTGCTAGTCCACCGACTATCTCAATACCTACATATTACGAGGCTCTCCACTGCAGCCTCTTTTGATTCATTCGTCACATCAATACCATGTCAAAATACGAGTGGCAAGAGTCCAAGCACCGGGACGCAGTCCTGCCGCCCAGAAAGTCGAAGCGAGGCCCTTTCTCTGTCGAGTCCCCCGGCGCTCCCGAAGTCAAAGGCGAGACAAAGCCGCGACGGCATCCCCTGGCCAAGGATGGCTTGATCACAAAACCCGCCGACAACATCTCCACCGCCTATGAGCTCATGCGCGTCAGTGTCGCCAAGTACGGCAACGCTAAGTGCATGGGCTCGCGTCGCCTCATCCGCACACACCAGGAAACCAAGAAGGTCAAGAAGGTGGTTGATGGCAAAGAGCAGGAGGTCGACAAGGCCTGGACTTACTTCGAGCTCAGTCCCTATGACTACGTCACCTTCAACGACTACGAGGCCCTGACCCTTAACGTGGGCTCCGGTTTGAGAAAGCTTGGCATGAATAAAGGCGACCGGGTACACATCTTTGCTGCCACCAGTGCCAACTGGCTGGCCATGTTCCACGCTGCGGCCTCTCAGTCCATGTCCGTTGTGACTGCCTACGACACGCTAGGCGAGGAGGGTTTGCGACATTCCATGGTGGCCACTGGAGCCAAGGCTGTCTTCCTCGACCCTCACCTTATCCCGACACTGGGCAACGTGCTCAAGGATGCTAAGGAAGTGCGCTATGTCATATGGAACAGCCAAAACCAGGTCAAGCAAGAGCACATCAACAATCTCAAGAGTGCCTATAGTCACATCACAGTCGTGAGCTCCAAGGAACTTGAGAAACTCGGAAGGGATAACCCTTCAGAGCCTACTCCACCCTCTCCGGAAGACCTATGTTGTATCATGTACACTTCCGGGTCCACGGGTACACCCAAGGGTGTACCTCTCAAACACAAGGCCCTCGTCGCCGCAGGTAGGCCGGTTTTCATGACAAATTGTAATATTGCGTACTGACTATTATCTTTTAGTCGCCGGTGTCAGTGTAGTCGTGCAGCCTTATATCGGACCCGGTGATGGTCTGTTGACATACTTGCCCTTGGCCCATATTCTGGAACTAGTATTCGAGAATGCGTGCTTGTATTGGGGAGCGACCATGGGTTACGGAAACCCCAAAACGCTTTCTGACACCTCTGTTCGCAACTGTGCCGGTGATATCCGCGAATTCAAACCCTCTGTTCTCGTTGGCGTGCCAGCGGTCTTTGAAACAGTGAAGAAGGGCATCACTGCGAAGGTCAATGCTGGCGGACCTGTTCTTCAGAATATGTTCTGGGGTGCTCTTGGCTTGAAGAGCAGACTAATGTCCATGGGACTTCCGGGGTCTTTCTTGCTTGATCACGTTGTGTTCAGAAAGATCAAGGAAGCCACAGGAGGCCGCCTCAAACTCTGCATGAACGGTGGCGGTCCCGTTTCCAAGGAGACACAGCGGTTCATTTCTATGGCCATTGCACCCATGATTATCGGCTATGGTCTCACCGAAACTACTGCCATGGGTACGCTTATGGACCCCTGGGAGTGGTCTTCCGAAAGTATTGGTGCTATGCCTGGATCTATTGAGATCAAGCTCGTGGACTTCCCTGATGCTGGATACTTCGCTACAAACAAGCCCAATCCCCAGGGTGAGATTTGGATTCGAGGCCCCAGTGTCTTGGAAGAATACTACCAGAATGAAAAAGAAACAAAGGAGAACTTAGCTGATGGCTGGTTCAAGACTGGCGATATCGGCGAATGGGACTCTGAGGGCCACTTGAAAATCATTGACCGCAAGAAGAACCTAATCAAAACTTTGAACGGTGAATATATCGCGCTAGAGAAGCTCGAATCTGTTTATCGATCCGCCTTTGTTGTTGGCAATATCTGTGTGTACGCAGATCAGAACAAGGCAAAACCTATCGCTATTATTGTGCCAGCTGAGCCAGCGCTAAAGAAGCTAGCGGCGGATAATGGTATTGAAGGCAATAGTTTGGAGGAGCTAGTCCACAGCAAGAAGCTAAAGAGCCTTGTGCTCAAGGAGTTGCAGAACACAGGGCGGGCTGGCGGCTTGTCCGGCATTGAGATTATTGAGGGTGTCGCGTTGTCCGACGAAGAATGGACCCCACAAAACGTAAGTTGTTGTCCCCGCTATCTTTCGACGCCTAGTGTTTTGAATAAAAGAGCTACCAACTGACTCTCACTACAGGGTCTCGTGACGGCCGCTCAGAAGCTTAACCGCAAGGGCATTCTTGAGAAGTACAAGGAGCAGGTAGATGAAGCCTACAGTTCTTCTAGCTAGTCGCAGGAAACAACTCCAGCCATAGAGGACGCCTCTTATGCAAGTATGTACTGGGACAAGTTGCGAGGAGTATGGGGACTCTTCAAGAACTTGGTAAGTTTCAATCGCTGATTTTGATCATGTTTATGTCTTGTTACGGCTCAAGCCAGATGAAGAGTGACGAGGGAACATCAATTGGAAGAAGTGGACTCAGACCAAGACGAGAGTGGAAACCGGTGATTGATTCATGTACATTAACGGCCTCTTTTTAATACCAATAGCCCTTATGATCTTATGTCCTCACCTACTCTATCTATGAAAATAACTACCACTTTCAATTTTTATCCTCTGTTCTCATCATTGGGCATGTGATCACAGCTAGACTTAACCCTGAAAAAACAAAGTAAAGGACAACTGGGTTCAGGCTAAGCCAGGGCCTTCGTTAAACTAGTCTGTCCAAACCGGTCATTTCCGCATGCCTCATTAGCATTTCTTATATCTCACTCAGATCGACCGATGAATCTAGAGTTACCTCTTGATTAGCCGAGAAGTGGTTTAAAATTAGGTTCTGGGTTTGGTAAGGACTCTGCCAAAGATCTAGCTAAACTTCGCCTTTGTTGTGCGTGCTCATCATTGACTTTGAATACGTTAACTTGAAGTAACTTAGGTTTGTTTACATTCTTGAGTTGCTTTTTATATCATTATACTCATTCTGCTTACGTTTGATAAACATCCGTTGTACATGCCAATAGGAGGTGGTGTGCCGGGGATGAAATTGAATTAAATGTATGTCCTTACTATTATTTGCTTGCCTACTAAAAATTACAGGTGTAACTAGAACTTGAGAAAGCATCTACAAGAAGAGCAACGAGGAAAAACCACGAGACCTATAAACATTTCAAACTGAATTAACTTAAAAAAGTAGCTATATAATAAGTATATAAGAAAGTTATTTATAAATTATAGATTCTTTGTTAATTCTAATAAATAAGTCTGATTATAAGTTAAGCGGGATGTGATGCGGTCCAGATATTGCAACTGTGCGTATGATGCTACCCAGGGCTCGTCATATACTTTAAGTAACAATCATATGAAAATCGAAATCAATATAACAATATCAGGTCTCTCATTTACCGTCTTATATCTCCTCCTTCTCTCCCCTGTATCTACTTACTACCTGCTCTGCTCTACTCTGCTCTTTTCTACTTTACTCCCCTATGGTTCTACTCTTCTCTTTCTGCTCTGGTCAACCTTGCTCTACTCTACCAATCATCACAGCCCAAATCAAGTATCAAAGTATCATGTGTCAGGGTGTGTGTGGCGCAGCAACGCCGTTTTTACACTTCACTTCACCCCGCTCCACTTTACCTCTCACTACCTCTTAACAATAGGCAGCACATCTGATCTCTTCACACTTATTTCATCACGCCTTTTCCCATACTTTTAACCTACCTGCCCACATACTTTCGCTATATCCCTAGGTAGACATACACAACAGAAATGTAATACAATAAATAGGCACGATAGCATGCCGGCAATGCAGTATAAGGATTATGAGATAAGGAGAGAGAGGCATATCTATGTAAAACGTATCTATCCAAACCTTGAGATAAAAACCTAGTTGGATGACAAGAATAAAAAAAAAACGGGCGATAATCATGACAATAACAACAATCACATTATCCGGTTCATCCCGCAATATCGCATGCACGCCCTTCAGGCTTCCAACCAATAGCAGACTGGACAGGTTCCCAAGTTGGTAGTTAGGCAGGCAAAGGGGGCTATGCTACTAAGGCGCAGCACGATCGACCTCCCCTCATGCTCATGATCATCCGTAGGCGGGAACGGTTACCAGGATACTCTTTGCGGCAGGCAGCTCGTTTAAAGCGAGTACCAAGTGAGGCCTCAGGGGACGGAATCAGTTAGTGAGTCACATGGAAAGCCATGCGGCTTCTTCTTCGGGCCGGATTATGAAGTAATTCGCTTGTTGTGCTAAATGTGAGATGGAGCATGCTTGGCGATCCGAAGGGTTTAGTCCAGAATCAAGGTTTATAATTCCCTCACGACATACAAGAACGCCTACAGTAAGAAGGCAAGACAGAGAGGAAAAGAGAGAGGAAATTCGAAGGAAAAGGAATCGCGGTTTGTTGTCACCGGTCCTTGCGGGAACAAGACCCCGTTTCCATCTACCGCCCGTCAGCAGTCCTGCCCAGACCATTTTGGCGCCCCCCCTTTAAACACGTGCCCAGTGACCCGTGACTCTTGCCGAGAATCGTACCCAGCCGGGCTAGCCGCAGATTACACCAAGCCGTCATACAGCGATAGGGCTGACACGATCGTCTCATCGCGTTTGCTTCCCTCTTTGAATTCATCCATGTCTAAACTTCCGTTCTCGTCTTTATCCATCATGCGGAAAATCTTCCTGACGCGCTTCTCTGGGGTATCTTCATCCTCTGGTAACTTCACCATGGAACCGACCTGTATATATCGTAGACGACGCATTAGCACGAGGTGAATAGACGGAACCCCCTTGTGTATGACAACTGCGTACCATTTTATATATAGCCTCTACGATCTTGAGCATCTCATCGTAACTGATCTTGCCATCTCCGTCAATGTCGTATAATTGGAAGGCCCAATCGAGTTTATCCTCCATCTTGCCACGGCTCGTAACGCTCAGTGCACAGATGAACTCCTTGAAGTCGATGGAGCCGGATTTGTCGGCATCGAACACGTTGAATACATAATCGGCAAACGAGGACGGGTCTCCGAAGGGGAAGAACTGGCGGTAGATCTTTTGAAACTCCTCTTTGGTGAGCATGCCCGAGGGGCAGTCCTTCAGGAAGCCTAGCGACGGAAGAATGAGCGGGATTGCGAAGGGCGAGATAGTGAGTGGTCTAGCGGCTATGGGTTCGGCTTACCCTTATACCATTGTTGCAATTCCTTCTTGTCAAAGTGGGTGGACTTCTGGAGTTCAGCAAGCTGCTCCTGGGAGAGCTTGGATTGACTGGCACGAGATAGGTAAGTCTAAAGCATTGGCGCCTTGTCGAAGCACGTGAAGGAACTACGCTAGGATATCCGCCCCGTGTCGGGTTATAGAACGGAGAGGAGGGATATATAGAAGGGGCAGGGAAGGGAAGAAGCGTTAATGACGCGCGTGTTCTTCCATTGTCGCAAAACGTGGAGGGCGCTGATGGCGTAGGCGACAAGGATGTCCAGGACGGCGGCTCGTTGGTGCGGGGGAAAAGGATGGCAGACGGATCGACTTACGATTTGCCCATGTTCTATTTCAATTTCAGATTCAGAATTGCGGGCTGGGAAAAGGAAAACGAAGCAGAGGGCGGAAGAACGCTGAATAACCCCTGGGAGGATATGCGCGAGGTTTGTCTAAGGCTTAGTCTAGGTGATGTGCAGACGCAGGATGTACAGGCGTCACTGTCAACGGGGAAGCAAGGCGACGAGACGAGGGGCGGATGTCGTAGGTGGGTGGGGACAGGCGATAGGTACAGGCGATAGGTACAGGCGATAGGTACAGGCGATAGGTACAGGCGACGGGGGATGGCGATGGGCGCTCGTACTAGGCTAGGACTGCCAGCGATGCGCGGCGCGCGGGAAGAGCGACGTAGGCGACAAAGGTAAGATGATGTATGTCGTAGGCTAATGAGTAAGTATGTATGTATATAAGTAAGTAAGACGTAGGTAAGTGAAAAGCAGGATGGTACCGCTAGTTAGGTAGGTGTGTAGGTTGGTAGGCAGGTACGTAAGAAGTAAAAGGGTAAGTACCTATGTATGTAAGCAGGTGGGTAAGGTCGCAGACGCCGCTACGTAAGGAGGAAGAGGTAGAATGACAAGGTGGGGTTGTCGCAACAGTTGCCGTAACAGATTTCTTAGGTATGGAGTTAGGTAAGTACCCAGTTAGGCAGCTTATATTTGTCGCCGTAAGTAACAAGAGCCGCATGAGTTGGGCGGGGGGGATCGGGCGTCGGATATCGGGATGGCCGATCAATGTAAATTAGAAGTCTCAATAACAAAGTACTAAGATACCAGTAAAGAATCTCTTGTCTTGTCTGAAACACAGAATAGATCAAAGACGAAGTCGTACAACTATAGAGAGAACAAGCACGTGGCTGTTCAATCGGTATAGAGACGAACGGAAGAGGAATTCATTGAGCGGCGAGAAACCCTTTTGATGGTTGGCGATTAATTGTAGTGGGCTGATGGTTGGATTAGCAATCGCTTCCTTAAAAGTAAAGTACTGTACGCAGGCTCGGCAGGTAGGTAGGCGAGAGGCAGGCGGGTGCAGCAGCAAATGGCAAGCAATGGGTGCATGTAGATAGACAAGGGCTCTCCAGGTTTGTGGCTAGCTTTGTTAGAGTAACCCCGACCCAAGGGCCGAGCAAGGGTCGACGAGTAAACAAGGAACTGGTTGATTGATTCCTCGAAGGGCTGGCTTATAGGTCTTTGTTGATATGACCATGTCGATGTATGCCTTAGGTTCGTGCTACCGTATGTGTCTTTCCTGGACAGTATGCTGCATCCTCTACCATCGTGTATCTATTCCCGTTGCCATATCAAAAAAGACGAGAAATACCTAGGTAGGTATAAGACAATGCGAGAGATCGATCTGTACTGCTATGGGCGACTGAAGGAAGAGACCGAGATTCCGGGTGCACACTGACTGGTCTGGTAACAGGATGAGTGGGGTCGCATACGCATTCTCAGCGCTTGCTTATTGTCAAAGTTCCCTTTCTTTGTAGGTACCTAGGTATCTGTCCTGGAGGATTGTCTGATCGATTGATTGCCTGGGGGGGGGGGGGGGGAACTTGTTGGTTCAAGGGCAGTGAGGGGTAGGCGATAGAGTTAGTTGGTCGGATTGGAATGTGACGAGTTATGCATGCAAGCGAGATGGAGGTAATTACTCACGCTAGCAGTATTTATACATGTATAGGTATTGGAATATTTATACATATATATGTACGAGTTGATGTGTTTTGCAAATGGGTTGTTGGTTAATTGAAGCTGGATTAAGGTCCCTGTTAAGAGTGCCGAGGTTGATGAAGAAGATCGACACAGGCCTCTCTCTGTAAGAAGTAGTAGGTATATTGTTGTATATTGTTGTCGGGGTTTAACGGACGTATACAGGCAAAATGAGTATCGGGCCAAGTATGTAAGGTGGTATAAAAGAGATGGGAAAAGAAAGAGAATGCAGCAATGCAAGCAAGATAGTCGCCCTATAATATAAACTCGCGACAATTCTCGAAGTTATTGGAAATAGGTGACAAAGCTCAGCTCTGTTGAACCGGCAGGGTCAAGAACAAAGTGGACAGCTGCTGACATCCGTCGCATACGTGAAGCACGAGACAAGATGTATGCCTCATAGTCATTACACAAGGACCTCGCGACATTAGGCGCTTAATCCATGCCTTCGCCATATACACTAACTATACTTACCGCGTACAATAGCTGAGTTTGTATCTCCACATATTATCGGAGTATGTATAGGGATAGGTAATCATCTGTAAGCAGACCTTAGTCTCTCTGTTTTCAGGCTGGAGAGACCATGAGGTATCATTCGATAGTTCCATTAATTCTCCAACGTTACATGGCCCAGGCCTCGTAACTTGTCCATTGCCCTACGACAGAGACCTTGTGTAACCCTCCATAACAGGCCGCGTCTCATCGGTGAGATGTGTACACGCAAGGGACTTTTTGGCGATTGTCTGCCAAATCGTACGAACCGTTGCCCGAGGCTGGAAGGAAACCAGTCCCAGAAAGTCGCTTCGTTTAGTATGGAAGTGAGTGATAAAATGCCTATCTTGATATACCTATAGTAAGATGAAGAAATGCACATATATTCTCAAGAATGATATTCGACAGTAAAGTGGATAGTCTCGGATCCCACTGGACACAGCCGTCCTCTCATCTACATACACAAAACGGTGATGTTCACGTTCCTTATAAATACCACGCCTTCTAAGCTATTCGAATCGTCAACCATTATCGTTCGTTCCAGTTTTCCACCGTTAAGGCATATATGACAGCCGCCCTCCCATGTAGCTCGAAAGGAAAAGTGGGGGATGATGCAAGCAATGCAATACGGTTTCGCCATAAACACCATAACATCGCCCAACGCCTTACAATAAGATGAATGCTGCCCCCCACCTCCACCAATGTCGCCCCCTAGCCTTAGCAAACCTCGTCTATCCAACCACAGCTTTCATGCTGAGGCTCTCTAGGAACCCAGTCAGATCCTCCTTTCGTACTTCCACTACACAGTGTTCGAAGCTGTCGATTCGCACGCGAGCGTTGGTTTCGCTGACTACGTCTTGGAAGGCGCTCCCGAATTTGTTCAGGCCATAGCCGCGGTCTTTGCGTTGTTCCTGTTCGCCTTCGGCGTCCTCGGCGTCCGAGTCTGAGTCTGATCCGCTGACTTCCGATTCTGTGTCGTCTTCCTCGTATTCCTCGTCGCCGGCTGCAGCTCTGGCGGCACGCTTTTCCTCCCTAATTTTTTCCTTGTTCTGCCGTCTAGTCTCTCGTTCCTTGGCCTTGGATGCTTTAGCTGCCTGCTTTTCTTTTGCGCCCTCACGATCCAAGAATGCAAGGTCTGGGCCACCTCCTCCTCCTGTACCGACTACGAGATATACACCGCGCTTCTCGTTCAAACTGGCCACCACAAGAGGTGTACCTCGTCCACCGTGGGCAAGTTTTCCATTGGCGTCCTTTTCTTGCTCCGCAAGAGCTTCGCCAATCCATAGTGCGAGCTTTGTTAGGGCAGCTGGATGGGTGAAGAGAGAAACATCTGGTCCGTCCTTAATCACGCACATTCGAAAAGCGTGCAAGTGTTTGATCTGCCGCTTGCCAATAAGTGATGTGCCTGTCCGAAAGATAGCGCGATGGAGATATTGTGCTGTGGGAAGGCCGGCTTTGAGAGCGTCAATGCTAATCGCAGATTAGTTTTCCGACTAAATAGAATAGAAAATAGAAAGCAACTTACTTCTCTAGAGCATCGTAGGCTTCCCAAAACCGGCTAACCCATTCCTGTGCTTCGGCGGCACCTCCGTCGTCATCGTAATCTTGGGCTTGGCTGGCACGTATGCGGCCATCTATGTCTGTAACTGTACTGTGCCTGCTGACTTCAAGCAGGGCACCAATCACCACCCCAACGTCTTGCGCACTGAGCGTCGCTCGCCAACCCCAGCTGCGAACGAAGCCCCAACCATCCTTAGCCCCTGCTCTATCCCTGCCATCTGTTTCTGCGGCTGGTACCATATCGTCTAGATTATATAGTGACGCGTATTTCAAAAGTTTTGTGCGTAGCTCCTTCTTGACCTTCATATCCATATGTGTGTAGCTCTGCTTGCATTGTACTAAACTGACACCCATTTTTGCCAACAACTTGTGTAGTCGCTTCAGACCGCTTTCGCTCCAAATACGTAGTCGTGAGAAGAGATAGGGGGAATGGAGCATGCTATCGTATAAGCTCCAGTGTCTTATAAGCAGAAACTTTGGTTCGGGTGAAAGCCGTATACTCGTATCTTCCGGGCTACGGGCCGTCGTCGGAATGATCCCCGCACCTTCTGCCGCCATCACTCGAGCTTCTTTGGATCCAAGATCTGGTGGGTTGAGACGCCGTACTTCATCTCTTAAAAGCTGTCTTATCCGTGCTCCCCTAACACCCATCCAACCATTGGTTGGCCTCGAGTCAGAACTGCGGACTGTTACAGCAAGTCCCGCAGATGAGCGGCCATAAAGCTCCATGGAAGTTACACCAACAATCGTAAGCCATAAAAGATCATTATCCTCCCTACCTAGCTCTGATGCTAGGGAGTAGATCATAGCGGATATTGGCTCAGAGTAAGAAGCTCCCATTCGATAGTATTTTCGAAGCACACCTTCGTTTTCGCGTCTCATTCTGTGAAGCCGCCTCCTCAACGTACGAGCTGACGGAGCCTTTGGAGGCTGTGCTGCTGATGGTGACTCGTCTGCATCATCGGAAAAAATGGCGGGATTCTGTAGAGATACCAATCCTCGTGGTTCTGGTCGGCGTGGAGAATCAGGGATCGGGCTTGACTACGTTATTCGTCAACAACAACTGCGAGAGGCGGACGTTATGAAACCTTACCGAATTGCTTCGCCTTCTTTGTCGTGGCCGATCGTCGTCATCGTCGCTGCTTTCGTCACGGTCAGACCAAGACTTCCGCTTCTGGCCAGATCGTGCTGCCACTTCTTCATCTGGCTCTTGTTCGCTCTCCGAATCACCATCATCGTATCCTTCGCCGTCGTCCTCGACATCCGGCATATCCACTAGACTTAGGTAGGCGTCTCGTTCAGCATCCAGGCCCTCCTCAATATCACCGTCGTCAAAGACCACAATACCACCTTTCCCGGGCTTATAGGAGCGCTCTATACGGCCTGAGGTTACACCTTCAGGAGCACGCGACTGATAACTTGAAGCAAGATCCGAGACTGGGTCGAGGGCAAACCCTCCAAAGACATTGCCTAAGTTCCACGGCCTGTGCGAGTCAATTACCCATACCTCAACCCCGTTGAAGCTTGACAGCTCGCCTTCCACCTCGAGACCTAGTATTGTACCCATATCGACCATGCCACCAACGCCGAGGCAGATGACGACACCCCCACTTCCGCCGCGTGTCTCCATCATGGGGGCCACGAGCTCCTGGCCGGCGCGCTCCAGATCGCCATAGCCCGCCACGGGATGTATCTTATGCGGTATGTAATCATGTTTTAAGAGCCGGGTGAGAATCCGACATGCGCAGAGAGCATCGGGTTCGAGAGCGACAAGGATCAAAACCGGTGGCGACAGCGGGTGTCGCGTGCTTTGCAGGTGGATGTAGAGCTTGGATATGAGATCGCGGGGCAGATACATTATGGGGGGAGTATCTGGACGCGCATTCGACGTTCTACGACGGATTCATGAGGTCACTTTGGGCGTTTGTAGGCACTCAGAGTTGACACCTGGTTCAGGCAAGTCGACTAACACGACTAACACGACCAACACGGCCAGCACGGCCAGCACGTCCTATGGGCAAGACGGTGGGGTCGAGGAGGCTGCTTTAGATATGGGAGAGTTGAGTAGAGGCCAATTGATGATAAAGGAGTTGATCTAGCAATGTTCTGAAAGTAGAATTCAGGTAAATAATGTGTGATCAGTTGTGGGCTTCTTTTATTGTGATAAGTTGCAGGTTGTAGGTGGTGATTTGGTGTGACACAGGAGAGCGTGGGAGGGTACCTACTTTAGTGGTTTTTGTCTTAAGTGTTGATTGAGAGCGACGCGGTTAGATAGAGCTCCAAGACGCGACGTGTGGTACATGGGTTGACATGGGTGGGGTAAAAATACCTACCGTAATACCTGGAAACTGAGCACTGTGCGGTGTTGCCCGCTGCTAGCCCTGGCCCACTGTGAGGTCGTCCAACCAAGGTATTAGCCTTTCCTTTACCTGCATAAATTTAATACCAGCAAAGGAACATCTTTGGCGATGAGGAGAATATTCGTCCTTAAACGTGAGGAAATGCCGCCAATGGATTGATTGTGTTAGTAATTTGGTACTCCCCCTCGTATCATAAGCAAGCTAACACGCTCAATAAGTTTACAATCATCCAGCTGCCAAGTTCAGTCTACTTAAGTATGAACTAACTCACAGTCATCATCATCATCATCATCATATATACACACTTCTTTCTGAGATGTCACCGGGATCCAAGACGGTTGGTCTACCATCTAGTCTATTTTCAGTATATTATCTTCGTATGAGATGTCATTCAAGTGTACCATGCTCATACTCCTAGATAAACTCATAAACTCATGAATACTCATGGCTCTCACCGCTGACAGCTTTTCAGTAGTAAATACCTTACACCAATGAGAGTCATCTCAATGACCACCTTAACACAGAAAACCCAACTATTAAGACATTGCATAGAAGCGACATCGACGATTCAAAGCGAGTGTGCTGAAATACTCGCCGCCAAGGACCAGCATGATCATAACACTATCACGACAACGTCTCTGGCGGGATGTGGTTCAGCACTCGTCGACTTGCTCTCGCGTCAAGCTACCATAGTACAGCGTCTTTACGAGGACAACTCAGAGACTACTATCACTAGTGTCGCCATAAAAAAGGAGCAAGAACCAAGTACTTCACAGACATTCGACCTGGCCCTCAAGCGATTAGAGGACATAGCATCAATCGCTTACTCGAAGTTCTACGCCTATCTCTTCAAAGACCTCCCCGTCTATTGGAGACAGCTGTACACTGACGCCCGGATATTGAAATTCTGTCTCCTTTATCTGAGGTCACCGTACGCTGTCCAGGAAGATTCGGGAGGAGGCTCTTCCAACGATGCTGGCAGCTGCTTAGACGAACTTGTCAAGACGCTGGATCTCGCCCTGGTCTTAGCGGGAGCAGCAGGAGAGCGGAGAGGAAGGAGATGGATAGATGAAGCGCTGGAACTACTTCATCTGATATGGCAAATAGAGATAAAGGGCCAAGGTCTCGACGGCGATTCTGCAGCCAATCATGACCGACCTGCAAAGCGAACGAAGCTCGCGGAGAATCGTGAGAGACCAAGCACACATAATGGCCACAATAGAGGGGCCATGTTCTCAAAGGATGAGCCCTTTACACCACCCGTCGCCCATCCGGTGAGGAAAACAGAGGCGCTATCTATCGATGAGTTCCAAACATACATGGACCGACCCCGAGATCCTACTCTCGGCCCCGAACCTCTCATTCTCCGCAATACCCTCACAGAATGGCTCGCTCTGAGCACTCACCCCTGGAATCAGCCTTCATATCTCTTGTCGCAGACTTTCGACGGCCGACGTCTCGTGCCCGTTGAGATCGGTCGGAGCTACGTAGATGAAGGCTGGGGCCAGAAACTCATTACATTCGGGGAGTTTCTGAACAAGCACATCGACCCCAGCTCACTCCCCGCCACAACGGACCAGCGGACTACCGACACCAACAGTAACAGCAAAGATACAAGTCATAAAAGCGGCAGAGATCCCCCATCCCCAAAGCCAACAGCCTACCTAGCCCAACACCAACTCTTCACGCAACTCCCCACCCTACGCAACGATATCCTCATCCCGGACTACTGTTACACCACCCCGCCGCAACACCCAACAGACCCGCGCATAGACCAGCCGGAGCTCGACGCGCCGCTCCTGAACGCGTGGTTCGGGCCACCAGGGACTATCTCGCCTCTACACAACGACCCATACCACAACATCCTAACGCAGATCGTCGGACGCAAGTACGTGCGTCTGTACGCACCGCAAGAGACGGCGCGGCTAGCGGCGCGGGGGAGAGAGAACGGCGTCGAGATGGGGAACACGAGCATGCTCGACGTCGGGGTTCTAGAGGGCTGGGACGAGCCTCCTGCTCCTTCTCCACGTGATGACGATCAAGGGAGGATATATGAAGAGAGCTCAGATAACAAACACGCGGCGATGAGCGAGGGAGATATAGAAGCGTTCAAGGCCGTCCCTTTCGTCGATTGTATCCTAGAACCGGGCGATGCGCTGTATATACCCATTGGGTGGTGGCATTACGTGAGGGGTCTGAGCGTGAGCTTCAGCGTGAGTTTTTGGTGGAACTGAAGGGAGGGACATGGTGTGTCCATCTATTTCAGGATCTATATATCGATATCTTCTTTTGGGTAAATGCTCGTATGATTAGCTGCATTCTTGCCTTCAATACGTAACTTGAGGGGAGTATGTGTTTCGCTGTATTACACAATTGCACGAGGTGGTCACAGTCACACCGTATGAACGCCTTATGAGCAAGTCACCTCTTCGAATACGGGGGAATTGTCGCCAAAAGGACAATAAGAGCTGCCAAGCAATGGCTCGCAAACTATACAAGATCAGACAAGAGTCACGCCGCTTGTGTAAGTGCGAGGTCGTGACTTGATAGTGGATGTTGCGATTCATCAACAGTTTTTGCGGATACTGTAATAGACAAAGAAACGGAGGGTATTATAGTGGCATACCAGTCCGCGTACTCGATCACACGCAACGTAACAATACCAACATATGGCAATTCAAACAAAGAAGCCAACGGAGTATCGGTATCCAATAGTAACCAAGTTAGACCAGGCCACATTTGATTTGGTGTTTGCACTATCCTAGTTGGTATCTATACACTTGAGGGTGCTTCGATGAGTGGCCATCTCTCCATGTAGTGACGAAGATGCGTAGGCAGAGGCTTTAACCCCAAGTTCCTCCGCCACCACCACCTCTTCCACCTCTTCTCTGGGAGCTGAGTCTCCAGTCATCCTCGGTGGCATATTTATTGTACAAAGGCTGAATGCGTTCTGCCTTCTTGCGTTTGCTGAGCTTATCCGTCGCCGCGACCTTGAAGAAGGTCGGGGCGGCTTCGACGAGCCATTTCGGCTCTATGCTCGTCGTGAAGTGCATGTATTCTTTTACGGTGAGGACAAGAGTATCGTAAATCACCCACTCGGCCTGCTTCCCGAAGAGGGCTGAGCTGGGGTGTAAGTAAACAGGCGTCCCCTCGACTAAAGTCTTGTAGCCTTCCTGCGGGTCTTTCCTGGCTGCGTTGCGGAAGAAGCCGGAACATAGTGCTCGGCGCACCTTTTGCGTATCGCGGCCACATGATATTACAGGATGGCGATACCTTTGCATTATTTTCAGGATCTGATCCCTCACGTCTTTGGCTCGCTTCATCGAGCGGAATTGGATGAAGTTCTCAAAACACCACGGCGAGGAATATCCATTTTGCTTCCAGCCGTTGTAGACATTAAGGAAGGTGAGATGATCGCCGTGGGGATCGTGGAACTTGGCCTTTTTCTGATCTGCTTGCGTTTGCTTCTCTTTGGGTCGATAGAATATGGTAGGCATAGATACCATGGCTACAATAGTCATGATTTCATCGGAGCAGCCCATATCCACAGAGGCTATAAGCACCTTCGCTAGAGCAGGATCCATGGGAAAATCAGCCATCTTGCGACCTAACCTTGTAAGCAACCCTTCGTCGTCCAGCGCAGACAAAGCATAAAGAGTTTCTAGTGCTTCGAGCATAGTATTGGTCGGCGGCGGATCCATAAAGTCGAAATGAAGGAGATCGTTGATGCCCATCGCTTTCAACATGAGAATAACGTGAGCCAAATTTTGGCGTTGGATGTCTGGTGGTGTGGTTGGTAGTAGCTCTGAGTTATAGGCCGCCTCGGTATAGAGTCGAAAACACTTTCCAGGTCCTGTACGACCAGCACGGCCCGCACGCTGATTTGCTTGAGCTTGAGATATTGGAACTACTATCAAAGAGTCCATTCCTACTTTAGGATCGTAGGTGTTCTGCTTTACGAATCCTGGGTCAACTACATAGTAAATACCATCGATAGTAATGGATGTTTCAGCGATATTTGTAGCAATTACAACCTTTCTCGCGCCAGGGGGAGCAGGCTCGAAGACCCGAGACTGAACTTCGGTTGGGAGACTGGGGTCGTGTTAGTAGTGCAGTTTCACCTCTTGCGAAGCGGTATCAAGCTTACCTGCTGTATATGGGGCAAATCATTAGTTCTGGAACGTTGGGCCCTAAGGCTTTCATACGCTCGTATAATATTTCACAGCTAGTGTCAATTTCTTCCTGCCCAGTCAGAAACAAGAGTATATCGCCACTCGGTTCTGTAAGATGAATTTGCATGATTGTAACAAGCGCGGCACTACAGTTTGTTAGTAATTGGTGATTTCGCAAACAGGGGAATTTCAAGGGCGGTAGGCTTGATTGAAACGGGATAGAGTCAAGTCACTCACTCTAAATAATCCGACTCTGGTTCACGGGAGTAGAGGATTTCGACGGGGAATGTTCGACCAGGAATTGTAAAAATAGGACACTGATTGAAATACTCGGAGAATTTGTCAGCGTCTAGGGTGGCCGAGGTGACAATGAGCTTGAGATCAGGTCGACGTTTCAGCGTCTTTTTTAGTAAAGCGAAGAGAATATCTAATAAGGAGGTCAGTGGAATGCTCCTAGGGAAAAAAGGTTCATGAGGAGTGTTGTTAGGTCATACCTGTTGATATAGTGCGCTCGTGCGCCTCATCCAACATGATAACAGAGTATCGTCTTACGTCCGGGTCTATGAGAATTTCGCGTTCGAGCATACCGTCCGTCATGTATTTGATCCGTGTCGACGGGCTTGTCTTATCCTCGAATCGAATTGTGTAGCCGACTTCTTGGCCAAGTTCACATCCCACTTCTTCAGCAACACGCTTGGCAACAGACATAGCTGCGACTCGGCGGGGTTGTGTGCATCCGATCATTCCGTCGTTGGAGAATCCAGCTTCATCAAGATACTGCGTTAGCTGAGTCGTTTTGCCCGATCCAGTCTCTCCAACGACAATCAAAATCTGGTTTTCTTTGATAGCTTTGATGAGCTGGTCCCTAAAAGCGAAGACCGGGAGACTTTCTCTCTGCTGCTTCATTGACATGTTCGTACGCTTGCCAAAAGATTGGTCTTTAGGCACAATAGCGCGTCTCCATTCGGGAACACTTTCGGTTTTCCCAGAATTAGCCTTTGAATTACGTAGATCGCTGGCAAATTGTCTGGAATCTGGGGTCGCCATTGGGTCATGCCATTGAGATGAAAGGTCAACTTTGGATTCTTTTTCAGCTGCCTCAGCCTCCTGTTGTTTTAGTTCCCTCCTTTCTCTGGCCAGTGTAGCGCCAGACATGGCTGCTCGGTTGAGTGAGCCATCTGGGGCTTTCACCACCCTAATAGGTGATAGTTCTAAAGACTGTTTTGTCTGACCTGCCAAGAACGGTGGCTCTTCCTCTCGGATCTCAATGTCTACATCCTCTTCAAGATCCATTCCACCATCCCCATTCAGAGTCGCATTATAGTCTTCCTCAAGGTCAGGATAATCCGAAGCTTTCGCAACACCTGAAGCAATGAGTTGGCGGATTTCCCACCGTTCAGGAGAGGTCATCCGCTTCTTATGCTTTCCTCTCGATCCTGCATATTCCGAAAGGGCGGCGGTGTTATCAGTCGGCAAGGGAGCGACTCCATTCCGACTACCAAGGGTCTCCATGTTAGCACCTGACTGAATCCGTGCCGCAGGCGTGAGATCCATGCCCGTGTCCTGGTCGGCATCTTTCATGGAAAGTCCTATGCGGCTGCCCTCGATTTTGATGACTTTGACCTTCACGTTCTGGCCTCTCGAGAGAAGGTCTGAGGGATGGTTCACCCTTTGACCCTGCACAAGATTAGATATGTGAACCATGCCATCGACTTTGCCTCTAACACCATGTAAATTCACGAATGCGCCGAAATCCTTGATGCCCGTTACATGGCCATCGTACACCTTATACAGCACGGGCGAGTCGTCAAGCTCTGGCTCAGGCGGGCGTCTTAATACGTCATCTTCATTATCGTCATCGTCATATTTGTGTTCCCGTCGGCTCTTCCCGTTTTTTCGTCCGCGGCGGTAATCGTTGTATTCGTTGTCGTCATAGTCCTCATGTCTATGCCGCCGATCAGGGGAGCGTCGCCTCTCTTTCCGCCGATGCCGCCCATCTTCGTCGTGGGGACTCCGCGACCGTTTTCTCGACGGCGCATCGCGAGCTGGTTTGGGTGCCAAGCCTTCTAGGAGCGCCAAAGTATCGTCAATCTCGTCCGCGCCGTCGGTCGCTTGAGCCTCCTTATCCGGTAGGCTCAAGCCCTTGAAGAGTGTCTCCTTTTCCCGCAGCGACCGCGTCGGCTTGTCGTCGTCTTCGTGAGCGGTTGAAGTGCCGTTGGTGCCCTTGAACTTGGGGTGCATGGTCAGAACCAGGCGATCTATACTGTCGAACAAACTGTCCGGCCAGCTCGCACCGCCCATGCCCGCCAGTTTCTCCCGAAATTCGCTGAGTTTAGAGCATTTTAGCCTTTGTGCGATGATGAACTCGGCGAGGGTCTTCTCGTTTATACCCAGATGGTTCTGTAATTCTGAAGTGACCTTGGAAACAAGCGATAGTAGCTCGAGCTCTTCGAAGTCGTCCATGTTCGTATGAAGGTCGGCTGCCCTCGAGGGAGCCTTTTTTCAAAGTGTATTGTCGCCTTCAACCGAAGCTTTCGCTTGCGCAACGGTATCACGGTTTGATTTCAACAAGGCGAATATAGATGAAGAGTGGTTAAGGTTGAAAGTTATGGAACTTCGCGGTTGTTGTTCCAGAAGTCCCAATCGATAAGTGATTCATATACCGGGGCCCTTAGCTTCCTACTTTTAAGTCTGTCAGCTTACATAGCAATTAAGCGCTAGACATATATGTACGTACTCTTACTCACCCATTACAGTTTAGCACCCGTAGCATTTACTGCGCACTCCTCACGCTAGCTTAAACGCCTGCCTAAACATAGCCCCAACTTGCCTCCCGCAAATAGTGGCGTGACCCACTCCTCCGTCATAGCGACTTCCACTCATCAACCATTCTAGATCTCTACTCGAAACCACGAACTGACAGTAAATCGTCCCATCTGCTACACAACCAAGACAACCAAGTCCGTCTCCAAATCAATACAGTATTCCAACTTGAAAGAATATAGAAGCATTGTGCGACATCAAGTTCGCCCGACATGTGCAGCCCTGATCTGTTTCTCGGCGTGATAGCCATCTTATTCCCACCTCTGGCCGGTACGTCATAACACTTCCCCTCTACGCGCCAAAGGAGAACATGAAATCAATATATCGTCGCTCAGTTGCTTTCCATCTGGGCTCACGGTAGAATTCAGCAGCAATGGATCGATGGAAGCTGAGGAGAATCTCCCGGGAACGTGGATGGAAAGCAAAGACTAACGCACCCTTTCCAGTCTGGGTGAAATGCGGTCTCTGCTCCGCGGACAGCATCATCAACATTCTCCTTTGCGTCCTGGGCTACGTAAGAAATCCTATTCTATCCCATACCATCCCACCCATTAACTTTCTGTCCTCGGCACTCAAACAATACCAGTGCAACCAACTGACTTCATCCCCTTAGATCCCGGGCCTCCTCCATGCCTGGTACATAATCGCCAAATTCCCCGACAGCACACATGACTACGAGCGCGTACCCCAAGACTACGAGAACGGCCACGGCCACGGCCACGGCCACGGCGGGAGAGGGCGCGTAACATACGTCATCGTGCCGACACCACAACCCCATCAGCAACAGCACGCAAAACACAGCAACCAACAAACAAACTACGGCACAGCCGCTGGCTCCTCCTCCTCACACCCTGCACAGCAGACCGAAGCCGGTGGGAGCAGCAGTGGCGGCGACAACAATAACAATGATCGCGCCCCGCCTACGTATGCCGAGGCTGTCAAGGGTGATCACAAGATCCAGTCGGACGAGTAGATGGGTGGATATATCCAGATGAACCGGTTCCGGGAGAGTTTCGGGTTTTTGTTATTTCTCATCATGGAAATTCAAAGCGGTAGACGCTGAGTAACTGGGTGTCAATTTATATCGAGGTCCGTTGTGGAAAGCGATTCATATGCCGTGCGCAGTAGTTTATGGGTCTTGTATTAGGAACATTGTATAATTAGAAACATTGCTTTCATCGCACGGCCATTCCGCCCGTCGAGGCTGGTCTGAGTAACGATATCAGACCCCTTTTTATCATAATTTGTTTTCCGGTTCTTCCGATCTATCCGTAAAAATTTAATACGGACAATTCACCACCCAATAATCACGAAAGAACTACCACAGCATTATCACTTAGTATATCGCAAGTGATAATCTACGGTCTCATGCCTCAGAAGAAGACTCATATTCTCCTTCCGAGCCAATGCATTCTCCTATTAATCGTAAGCAGCCAAACTCCAGGAACTGTACAAGCCCATTCAGTCATTACGCACCAAAACTCTCACTTCCACACATCGCTCCTTTCACCACTATCCTCATCATCCTCGTTCCCATTCCCATTCCCATTCTCCCCGTCCTCTCTACCCCCTGTCCTACCATTAGGCGACTCGCCACCAAACATGACCCGACCCCGACTCTGTGTCTTCGCACGTCCATGATAAACACAGACGCCCGTGCCGCCGGACTTATGGCGTTTATTGGTCGGGCACATGGGGCTGTTGGGGAGGTGCTCAGGCATGTCGAACTTGAAGGTGCGCTGGTCGACAGCGGCGTACGTCGCGGGGACAGAGACCTCCCACCACTCCTTGCAAGAGCGGTCTTTCTTCGGCCGTCTGGGGCCCGGCGGCCGTATTTCGTTGTCTCCGGGCTTTTTTGCCCTGGTGGTATTGCCACTGCTGTCTCGGACCGTGCTGTCGTTGTTGAGATGATGGTACTCCTTCCGCGTGGCCGAGTCTACGCGCGGCGTTGCCGCCGACGACGTGCTGGAGTCGCCTGGCGTGAACGAGGTGGATAGGGTGGTTTTCTTGAGGTTGGCCTGTCCTTCTTGGCGGGAGAGGGGGCGGCGCGGCGTGGGGGGCGGTGAGAGGTCTGCGAAGAATGATCGTGGGAATTGCTCTGTGCGTGGGGTCTGTACCCGGACGGCTTCCTGGGAGACGTTTAGTATGGTGTGAAACTATGCTAGGCCTGATAGTTTGGATATTATCGTGTGTATGTGTCCCGCGGTTGTGTAAAATGTAGGAGACGACTTACTCCACCGGGATACTCAGACGTCCATGCGTTCGCTGCTACTATAGTCATGTCAGCGCCAATTCTACTAGGTCTTCAACTTTCTATGGTTTAAGCTCATTGTATATGTCAGGAAAATTACGAAGATACCACGGACCTGTATTCTCCCCCCTTTCCGAGCCGGGAGTCGTCGGTGAACGGCTGTGGACAGATTGCAGGGAGCTCGACGTGCTGGCAGCAGAAGAGCTTGAGATTTTACGTGGCCAGCGAGCTTTCCTCAAAAATTTCGTCGAGAAACCCTTGAGCGACTTCCGGCTTTTGTCGCTTATGTTTGACGTCTTCCTTAGTGGGCTTGCTATTGTGGCCGGGGCTCGTGATAATTGTAAATGGGTCGCATCTGCCCCCAAGTCTTCCTCACTTGAAGTTCGAGATTTTCTCATTCGCTGCTCGACTGTATCAGTCTCTGGAATACCCCTTTTTAAACCCTTTCCATATTTTAAAGGGGGTGGGAAGGTGGGGATTGTGATATGAAACGCCATCTACATACCTGTCGCTGGTCTGAGAGCATCTGCCACTTGATGAACGACTTTTTGGGTTTCGCTTCTTGCTCAGCGACAGCATTCTGAGTCACTACTTCTGTAATTACCGTATCCGATGACGCAGCCGTAGCTTGTTGGCCTTTAATTGTTGACGGAGAAACTTGGTCATATTTAAGCTCGTCTGAGTACTGCAAAGGGGAAGGGGAGAGGACGACTCGGGGCTTGAATATCGAACTCCCGCTCGTGCTGCTTCTCCGCGCAGCAGCGTCTAACGACGGCCACTGAAGTGATTGCACATGCGCCTCCTCCGTCAGGTACGGGCTGGGAAGAGGGGCGCCGGGCATGCGACTCAGGGGGAAGAAAGACCCTCCGCTCTCGCTGCTCGCTGCCGTGCGAGTTAATAAGCGTCCGCCTGACGAATGTTTCGACCAGGCCTCGGTTCTTTCGGGGAGAGGTGTAGTGTGAGATGAGTGTCTGGGGGACCCCGAGCTGGATTTCCCGGAGCGCTTCCGCCATCCGAACGGTCTGGTCGAGTCTTTCCGGGGCGCCTCGACAATCTCACGCTCCGCCCAGTAACCACCCGGAAACCACACCCATTCGTAGCCGTCTTTCGCCGGCCGCGGTGGGTCTACGACAGCGCTGGAACTAGAAGTGAGGCTAGGCCAGAGGTCCTTGAGACTCTCACGAGGTGCCGAGAGGATGGGCATGCCCAGCTCAGGGTGGGTGGTGGAGGAGATGGACGTCGAAGGAAAGCGGCTGCTGGGGCCGTCCACAGCAGAGATACTGCGAGGCCGCTATCGACTGCCAGTTCTCTGCTGGAAAGACCCGTCACTGCTCGATATACTGTGCTCTTGGCTACTCTCTTCATTCATGATGGGCAGTAGGAGTTCGGAGAAGTGGGCGGTGGAGTGTCGCCGTCTCTCTGGTATACCTATCGACCTGCGCCAAGTTTAATGAGACCGCATTAATGAGAGGGAAGTGTTCATTGTCAAAGGTACGTGTTTCTGGCAGCCAATAGGTACTATATAGGTAAAAGATGCATTTCTTAGGTAGGACCGGGTTGTCTTTCAGTTGGTAATCTTCATCGTGAGTTCACGTTTGCCCTCGTTATGGACAGGGAGTAACAAAGGGAGAGAGAGGAACATGTAGAGCAAAAAGAGCCAGAAAGAACCACGTATTTCTTATGCCTGCCGTAGATACTAGGTGCCTACCTACATATATGTAGTGAGGAGGCATGGGCAGCTGCCATAAAACCTTGAGAACTTCCAAGCTGTATACTACTAGTAGCGTACTTGCTTTACGGCATTTGGTCTCTGGTATTAGCTTGCATTGACAAAGCAGGTCCACGTGTAGAGTCAATTAGATCACACTACCTACATGTCAGTAATCGTCATATATCAGCATTACGACATCAAGGTATAGAGTATATATTCGTGACGTGGGAGTTACCTAAGTCTACATGATTGTACAATTTCTGGCCGCTGGTCTTGTAACATACAATTCCTTTCCAGCGTATAATGCAGAAAATGACAAGATGTCGCAAAATATTTATTTATAGCCTATTTTCATGAATGGCCGTAACCCGAACGCCACCCATGCTGAAGCTTCTGAAATGCAAATATCAAGACAACATGATGAGCTCAGGACTTCCTATCTTGACGCCGTGTAATGTTCTCGAGTTGCGATGGATCTTCAACCGAACCTTTACGGTCGTTCTCGATCCACTCGTCACTATCATTTCCGGAATCTTCATGCTCAAGCTTCTCCTGCTCGCGCTGCTCGCGTTCTCGAGCATGAATCGCCTTGCGGATATTCTCCTGCTTCTTCTTTCTGCTCTTGTCCGACTGACTGATCCCGGAAAGATAGTCATTGATTTTAATTTCGACGAGTTCCTTGACGTGGAAGGCTAGATGTTGGCTTTTGAAGACGCCGGAAAACCGATAAGATAGCCAAAGATACAAGGTAATGGATTTATGCAGCGCCTCCAATCTGCGCAGGAATTGCGACGGTTCTCCTGTCCAATCTTTCAATGTCATGTCAAGCAGTTCTAGCTCGATCTCAGGCAAGTCAAGTAGATTGCCGCCTTCCATTCTCGAAACACATCTTCCAAAAGTCTGAAGTATTGCAGCACCGTTATAATCACGCAGTGAGGCAGGCGCATTTAGGAATACACAGCGATCGTAGATAGACATCGGGAATGGCTGCAGCAAGTCTGCGATCTCTAAGGTTTCCTTCCAATCGCAGAGAAAGAATTGTGACGAAAGTTTCGCAATATCACGCAGGCGTACGAGGATGAAGCTGAGTGGAGTATTTGGGGGGAAATATGTCGAGAACCGCTCAATGGCAGATGTCGGTGGTTGAAGACCTGCTGCTTTCAGAGGTGGGGACTGGGAGTTGAATGCGTTGACAACAACCGCAAGATCTTCATCTTCGAGGGCCGTTATTAGACCCGGACCCCTAACCTCAGGTTTGGGAGGCTGATCATCCAAGGTGGCACTAGCTCGGATAGCATGATTCGCCGTTCGGTAGCGACCTGCTCGACCACCGATTTGTTTAAGCTCGGAAACGCTCATTTGCCGGTAACTCTTACCGTCCCGCTTGTGCGTAGCTGTGAAAACAACGCGCCTGATCTCGAGATTCAGGCCCATGCCAATCGCATCACTAGCCACAACGTAATCGTACTCGGTATCGGGATCGTTGAATAATGCGGCCTGCTGTGCACGTGTTTCCGGGGGTAACGATCCGTAAATCATAGCACATCGCCTCCCCGTCATTTTCTCGATTTGATTTTTGAGAGCATGGATATCGATGCGACTGAATGCGATGACGGCATCACCCTTCTCGAGCTTCCGTAGATCTCCATTCAAGCTCTCATGCATTGTTTCTAGCCCACTGAGGCGTTGGTAGCGATTGACTATGCATTTGTCGCCAAGACTAGCGCACAGAGACTGGACCAGCTCGACAACACGTTCCTCTCCGCAGAGATGTACCTCTTTCGCCTGAACACCAAGAAAAGCCTGCGTCCAAGCCCAGCCCCTCTCGGGATCACCCATCATCTGTATCTCGTCAATGACCGCGACATCCACGACGTTGTTCAGAGGCGTCATTTCAACAGTACAGCTCAAGAAGTACGTATCGGCATCTTTCGGAATCCGCTGTTCCTCGCCCGTTACCAAGGCACAGCTCTTGTTCTTGGCCTGGAACCGAGTGTAGACCTCATGCGCCAGCAGGCGTAGTGGTCCCGCATAGATGCCAGATTTGGCATTCTCGAGTGCTTTCAAGGCATTGTAGGTCTTGCCAGAGTTGGTGGGGCCGACGTGGAGGTGGATGGTCCTTTGGAGAGCACGGGTGGCGGGAAACCATTCGTAGGGGAAGCGCATGTCGGCGATCTTCTGGTGAGTTGCCAGGATGTTGTTGGGGAACCTGGAGCGCAGCAGAAAGCTCTGGAAGGAAAACTTCAGCTCAGCCATCAGGCCTTTGATGTCTCTAGTGACGAAGGCATTGCGCAGGGACCAGAAGAGAGGATTCGCCTTCCGCGAGACGGCGTGGGTGTCGGTGGCGAATTCGCAGGCCTTGGTGATGGAGTTGCGGAACAGTTTGACTTCACGGTCGAAGTCCAGCCTCGAGGTGACGCCGAGCGCCGTGTATTCGCCTTGCTTCTCGGTCCAGTTGTCACTCTTCATCAGCTCGTCGAAACGCGCGAGCACAAGCTTCCGAAAGACGGTGTAGGCTTTTTGCGCTTCGCGCTGCTGCTGCTTCGACGGCAGCACGTCGGGCGTCGACTCTAACCGGCTGACGTTATACAGCTTTGCGGAGGCGGATTGGGTCAGTGCAGCGTGTTTGGGATGTTTGGAATGTGCGCCGTATTTGGATCGCGACGGCTTGCTTGTGTTGCGAGCGGTTTGCCGTGTGACGGTACTGAAGCCATGTTGCGCAAAAGATGAATATGCGAGGCTCGTCCTAGCCAAACGACTACCGCTGCCTAAGAGAAATCGCATGACAAAGATGACAAAGAAAACCACAGTGCGGTCGGCACCATGATACCATGGGACTGAAATAGGACCTGAAGGTGCCTAGAGATATTGTCGAAGAAGGGCGATTCCCGTTGATCTTGTAGAAGAATGCACCACCTTTAGACATCCAGTCAAGAAATCATTGATATTTTGCGCCCCCCCCTAGGTCTACCTTATCTCTTATCTTCACTTGCCAGCTCTGCTTGTACTTAGGTACATAGTCGGGTGCCTTGAAAAACATACTAATGCGCATACCCGAGCCTGTAACCTACACATCCTAGCAGGGGTATTTACGTTTAAAGCCCCACTTGATTGCCTCAATCTTCAAGTTTGTCGACCTTTTTCTTTTATTTTGTAAAACAGAAAATATACAAGCCTCTCTTTAGGGTATGCCATATCTTACTTAAGTATATTATTCTTTTCGTATTGTTGTGAGACCGGCCAGCTCACTGTATAAAAGCAGGGGTTTTTGATGCAAAGCGGACGGATCAACGCTACAGGAACAGGCTCGCCAAGAAATTACGAATTAAATAGTACGTGCCCCAGGAATTGCCCGACAAATACAATGGCACTCTTGTAATTGTCCAGAAACATGAACAATCGACGAGGTTAATGGCTCACGTATCACTTTGACGTGCAAAACAACAATTAGCTATAAGGTCCCTGACACGGCACCTTTTTCTCCAGTTTCAGGGGCAGCAAAGCTACCGATGTAAAAGGAATTGAACAGAAACTGGGATCGGATGAGATTGCTTAGAAAACAGTGCCTTGATGAACAATCCTGTGAAATTAAAACAAATCCAACATTGCAGTCGGCCGTCGTTGATTATTTCCATTCAAAGAGGTCGGTATGCCGTCTCATAACTTGTTGCAGCACAGATATATTGCTAGAGGCTCTCGAATAGTTGATCAAAGTAAATAGATACTAATTTCACACTCGGTATCAAGTAGGTTAGTATGTAGCATCTCATCACAGCGCGCAGGATTTGGGGGGAGCGAGACTCTATGTTTGATCAGCACCCCAAAATCCGAATAGTTTACTCACGTTCGTCTATCAATACAGTGGTCAGTCATCTGTTAAACCTTTCAAGTTAGTCTGATTGTATATTGTGGCAAGGTCAAGACTACCCCGACTGAGCGACGCCAGTACGGGATGACACGCGCCTGCAACCTGCAAGTAGAGCCTTCGCGTAAAACCATCATACACCTAGGCTATTGGGTCTAGACGGAGCACAACATGCAGTCACAGTTGCAGGGAGAAGTGAAAATTGGGTGTGGAGGGTAACAAGGCCGGAAAGGAGTAAAATGGAGTACGAATAAGAAATACTACAGATGAAATGTTCGTACGTTAGCACCCGTACGATCATCGATATACTCGTACATGTAATCGGCACATGCATAAATGTCATATTCAACAAAGGGAAGATGCCCGATCAATACCACGTTAAATGACTACCTGGCTCAGCCCAAATGAGCCCGATGGGTCACCAATCTGAGTTGAGGTCTCCATTGTTTTTCTCTTATTGGAGAGCGAATCACCAACAGCAAGACCAGCTGCTTCGCTCTTCCTCTTCAACGCCTGTATCTGCCTCTCATTCCCAAGAACCGTCTCTACGGTCTCCTTCAGGATATCGACCAGCGTCTTCTCCGCGTACCCGACGAGCACATTTCTGATCAGATTACAGATGTGGTCCCTCTTGTATGCGTGCCCGTCGCAAATATCATCGTAGTAGAATTCCAACCCTTCGCCCTCCTCGGCAGCTTGGGCCCGGTGAACCCGGAGCGCAAAATTCTCGGCATTTATGGCAACGGAGAATAAGCGGACATCGGAGAAGAACTTATCTTGGTGCCCGGCCGCTCTCATCCAAACAAATATGTTGAACAGCGCCTGGCTAGCGCTATGCATGTTAGCCATGAGTGCCGGTGTCAGATCGTGGAATCCCTTCTTCGCCTCGATGAAAATGAACGGAAAGCAGCGCTGAATATATCCATCAGGGCTCATGCACAGCTTGAGGTCGTCGGGAATGGGCGTTGATTTCCAGTAGGGGCCCCGTCCGACGAGCGAGTTGAAGCGGCAGAAAATGGCGAGATCTGGCTTGGGGCTGGGGACGGTGTTTTTTTCCGTCGATGGCAGTGCGTAATAACTGCTTCGCAGGGACCAAGCGCCTTCGCAGTTAAAGTCGAATTTGTCGCTGATTTGGTGGCGGTTGAGGATAGACATCAAGACAGTTCGCTGAAAAACGGCTTCGTTGGAGGGATACTTGCAATGTACGAGGTCCTTATCGAAATCACGATTAGTTACAGTCGCCATATGGGCTGTCGACTTCCAGTCGTTTATGGCATCGGACAATTCTTCCATTGTGTCGTAGATACTGGCGTCACTTTGGAATTCATCGACTTTGCTGAAGAGCAATTTGATCTTGTCGCGTAACGGCACCGTCTGTTCCAATCGAACAGCGGCGGCGCTTGGCATTATAACTTTCTTGAGTTCAGCCGTTTTCGGATCATCCATACGTTCCTCAAACTCTACAAGGCGGGTTCGCAAGCCTTCCGCCAGGGAGACTTTTTTAATCTGTTCTGCATTCTCCTTCTTATCCGGTTTCAGGGTAGATTGCGGCCCTGCTGTGGCTACAGATCCCTCTGTTGAATAGGAAGTAGAGCGCGTCATGTTGCTGCTACTGCTGAGTCTTCTCTGATTCGAGAAGAAGGGGTCAACGTCTGTCGCCGGGGAAGCGCGCACTTCTTCTAACCACGAGTCGAGACGCTAGATAATAGTGAGTTTTCAACTAGCTACGGAACGCATTAAGTTCAAACATCAGTAGTAAGACGAACCGAATATACCCGTAGCCTTTGAGGGTCTGTGCCGATTTCTGGAACGCCCTGTAACCAGTGCGGTGTAACGTTATCTTGGATTCTATGCTGTGTCGTCTCTGGTGTACGTCCCGTCGTGGGTCGATTCTGCCACGGTAAACTTGGACCTGTAACAGAACGACGATTATGGGGCGTACCTACTTTGCGGATCGACGAACCACTGAACTCCCCCGAGTTTACTTTACGCGGCCTTCCACGGCGTGCTCGAGTCGTTCTGCTTGGATTCTCGGTGGTAATAGGTCTGTGGTCTGACGACTCCCGAGGCTTTATGAGCGTTTGTGCACGTATTCTCTCGCTCCGACGGCCTATCGGTTTGGGAGCGGTCGTGGACAGCTATTGCTTAGTAAGCTTTATGAACTTCGCACTTGACTGATTTGACGTGTTTCATCATCACCTGCAAAGATTCTTGAGGATTGTTGGCTTTCTGTCGGCCTGCTCGAGGCAGCGCTTTTTGCTTCTTTTTTGGAGGCATTAAAAAGGTAAGATGGAGATGGAGAGGGAAGAGCCTTCTAGCTGGTTTACCCCGCTCCTCTGAACTGCTCAAATGCTGCAGTGCTTGCTGGATCTATTTTTTCCGAAGTTGCACAACATGAGCCTCATCTTAGAATATATAATAGCTTCTAGACAGGGGAGAGGGGTGTGTCAGCCTTTCACGATTTATCAAGGAGAGTAGAGACGCATACATACGTAGCAGTATATTGGCTGTACACAGGATAATTGGGAGGAAAGAAACAAGTCAGAGGCTATGAGGAGAGATACACATAGTATGAGTGTGGAGTATATAAAACCCCCTTGCTTCGACACAAACCAAAACTCACCACACTTGACTGTGTTCCGACTGAAAGACGAAAATGAACTTTCAAGTTGCCATGATTCATTAACAGTGTTCCGCATTTTTCATTTTAGAACTCGTCGCGCTTAATAGCGCATTCCTATAATAAGGATAATACCCAAGTCCATGAATTTAGGGCTGAACACTGGGCCTTATAGACGGATCCCAACAGGTTAGAAGATCTGCTGCAAATTGATTGATGATGACAAACAATAAGTTCTATCAAAACGAGGGACACTTTTCAATCCTCCATCATTGTCAGCCTTTACAATCATTCATTATGACACACACCAAGTTTCTTCATCAGAAATATACCCCTTACTTGATACAAAAAAGGGAAGACATGCCCCCTGAATTGGCCACAGGGGAACAGCACCTACGAAAAGGAATTGGATGCAAGCAACGCTCTAAGAATAGACTACCTTACCTAGCTTAGAAAGCTTCCGGTCGAACGCCAATCAATTCACCTGTCACACCTTCATCCTCAGCTAGCCACCATTTTAGACTACTAAATAACACACATGGTAATGGACGAGTCTGTCTTTGTGACCCCTGCACGCTCTATCTGTTTACCGAACTACTAAAAAGACCTTTCACCTCCATGAGCCTAATCTATAGTCTGTTCTTCTTTCTATCTCACCCAATAAGATTACTATTTAAATACCCTTTATAGTGTAACTTCCTGATATTGCTTTCTAGCATCCCGATAATAGCTGATTGTGGAGCTGTGATCTTGAATAAGCCTTTATTGAGCAGAAACTACACCACGATATCAACACATTTGACCAGGTATGAACGGAGGTTGGCAAATCTAGCTGATTTAGATTTTAGTTCTTGCTGCTGTTAAAGCCAAGGGGGAGTATCAAAATGCCTTTGTCCACAGCATATACCCACGACCACCACGTTTCAAATCAGCTGATATCTTCGGCTATGTCATGAGGGCCAGTGTCTTGAGTGAAGTCAAGTCACCGTAGGGTAGCAACTAGGTTGTATGAAGTAAAATCCCATTGTCATTTATTTCTAACATCCTCTCCTTTTCCCAAAGGAAAGGTTAGACCCTTATATCAACATAACACAAGTCATCTCTTGTTTTCAAGATCTTTTTACCTATTTGCAACCTTGGTACCTGACAGGCTACGTGACCTTCGTAACTCAAGAGGCTTCTGGTGGGTAATCAATAATATACTTCAAGTACTAAGGTTGCAAAGGGCTAAAAGGATCTTGAAAATAGAAATAACTCATATTATGTGTATGTAAAAGATCGAATCTCCCCTCTAAAGAGAAGGCCAGAAATCAATAACATTAAGCCCTTACCTCATATTACGACCTAGTTGCTACGCTGGGATGACTCGACTTCACTCAAGATACCAACCCTCATGGCATATACCAACTCGCTGACTTCAATACCAAACTAGTTTAACAACTTCGATCACACTACAACTCTAGACACGACAAAGAGAGAATAGAATAAGATTACAGTCTCCCAGAAGCTGACGGCGCCCGGGTCCCTTTAATAGAAGCCAGTAGCCCAATGCTCTCCTTAAAATAGTGGTCGCCAATCCCATACTCATGGATACGCGCGCGCGTCTCAACAAGTTCATTCAGCGCGTCCCCAGCCCAGTCCACGGTCGTCGCATGGCGCTTCCGGCGTACATCGAATAGGTGATGCAAGTCAGCAAGACGCGCACGATTCAGCTGGCCCCGCTGCTGTTTGTTTGGGCCACGTTCCTTATTGACCACGTTCTCATGTAGCCATGTCACTTCGGTGCCGAGGTCATCTTTGAACGGTCTTATTTCATATTCCGCCTTCTCGGTCTCCTCTTCCGCCCTTCGGGTGTCTTGTGTCGGGTCTGTTGCCGGCTCTTCCTCGTGCTGGCGCTTGTCGATGATGTCGGCGAGGAGCCGGTCCATCTCTTGATACGGCTCATCGGTGTCGCCAAAGCCGCACGCTTTTACGCATGCCTCCAGATCTCCGTAGGCATGTTCCCCGAGTTCCAGGAGCAGATTAAAGGCCAGAGTTAAATATCCGTATTCTTGCAGCTTCTTCACGTCGCTGATGTACTTAGCCATCGCTGCTGCGAAATTATCTGCAGTCTACGACACATCGTCAGCTTCGCTCAGAGATGGTTATATTAGCACGCAGTTGGGCTTACTCACAATGCCATAGCAGCCATTAGGATTTGGCTCGTACTTCTTGACTAGCTGGTTGAAGGTCTTATCTACGGCTTTGATGGTAGTTTCGTACAGCTGTTTGGCGGGGTCCTTTTTTTTCGATGATGGGGTGAGACAAGAAGCTTTCGTCTTCTTGCCTAATGAGGCTTTCAGCTCTGTCGAGATCTGCGATTGCGTACGCGACCGTGGACCAAGGTATTGTGTCAGCTTGGCTTGTTTGTTGGATATGACTTCGTATGTGTCTATGTTCGCCTCGCTAGTGCGCCGCTTGGAGGGTTTTCTGGGCGCCATCCTGAATTGAATGATTTCGGTTGTTAGAATGTGAGAAATTAGAATGTGAGAATGACGACACGCGTCAGATATTTTTATTGAGATTCGCGTGGACAGGGTTGGCACGGTACATAGACTACACTCCCCACGCTTCGGCAGGTGATGGATATGCGGTCATCTCATGTACAAGAAAACACGAGAAGATATTGGGCTAGATATGCTGTATAGATAGTAGCAAGATTATTGCACTTGAAAACTTGGCACTAGCTATTCTACTCACGAGTCGGTACAACGCACTGGGTATTCTGGCGACTGAGCTTATTGGGGCATACCATTTTCTGAAGGCCTGACCTCAGTGAGGAGAAGTTGCTCAATATTACTAAAATCTGCAGTTATTTCTTTGACAACGCGAGAGTTTTGTACGACAATTAAAACTAACCTATAATATCATCTTTCTGTACAAAAGCTAAGACTTCATTTGAAAAGAAAATACCAACCACTTAAAGCATTCAACCTCAAGTTCAAACGGCTTTGATCGTTCTTAAACATCCCCTGGTGGGTTAGGGTAAGAGATTGCTCTGATAGATAACCAAAACATAGTCCTATCGTGGGTAGTACCTAGGTGAGCTCCTACCGTACTACGCTTCGTCTCTATCATGAAACCAGACTTGTTCATCTCACCTCAACTTGCCTCCAAGTCCTCATTGGGGTTAGTTCAACATGAGTGATACGATTAGGTAAGTCAACCAAATTGGCGTACAGCTCCGTATCCCCACCTAGTGTCCTTACCCCTAACCCAGGTCGCTAGCAGATGAAGTTGAACTTAATACGATGCGACTACTCAATGTTTCAACCCTTGAATTTTTGCATGTCAATAACCCTGCGAATGAGAAATATGCAATCTTATCACATACTTGGGTAGATGGCCAAGAGGTCACCCTGCAAGACTGGCTGAGGTGGCGCAATCGTAGGCGCGGGTGGGAGGACATTGACAGGCGGAGCGGGCTTGCCAAGATCCTCGACGCTTGCGAGAAGACCAAAGCTTACAAACTGAACCTGCTGTGGGTTGACACGAACTGCATCGACAAGCTTAGCAGTGCCGAGCTATCGGAGGCCATTAACTCCATGTTCAAGTGGTACTCGCTATCGACCATCTGTCTTACATACCTGGCCGACGTCGAATCCTATGGCGTAGATGATGCAATCAAGACAAGCCGGTGGTTTACTAGGGGCTGGACCTTACAGGAGCTTCTCGCACCGCGCCGGATAGACTTCTTTTCTGACGAGTGGATAAGAATAGGATCTAAAGCCTCCCTCTCGCTCATTATACACGAAGCGACCGGAGTTGCTGAGAAATACCTGAATGGTTCAGAGGATTTTCGCCTTGCTAGTGTTGCGGCGAGGATGTCGTGGGCGGCGACACGCCAGACAAGTAGGCCCGAGGATATGGCATACTCTCTGCTTGGCATCTTTGACATTAACATGCCTCTACTGTACGGCGAGGGCGAAGGGGCTTTCATCAGGCTGCAGGAGGAGATTCTCAAAGTCTCCACTGACCAGTCGATATTTGCCTGGGGTTTTGTCGACCAGGTGGACTGGAAGAGTTTCAAGCCCCATCCTAGTTGGGTTTCCGTACTTGCGCCCTTTCCAGTCTGCTTTATCGATTCTCGATCCGTGAGAACTCCAGAGGCTCAGCGTCATTCCGCGATGCAAATCTTGTCAATGACAAACCTCGGACTTGCAATGCACCTCTCACTTCTCGCGACTCCGAATAGCCGACGCTTCTTTGCAGTACTGGAGGCAATCGAGGAGGAAGCGATCTGTCTGTGTGTTCCGATTATAAAAGTCAAAGGCGAGTTGATTCGCGTTGCGTGGCCACCCGCCCCTCTGCCACTGTGCCATTTGATCAAACAGCCAGAACCAGTCTCAGTATATCTGCCACGACATCACAGGCACGGTAAGCGCGGTGACGTCTGGGAGGAGCCCGCCTTTATACATCCACCGCGCTTCTTGGCATTCATCACTACTTCATTTGTGGACTTTACACTAGAGCGCTGGACCACGACGCCGGGTGCAGAGCTGAATATCGACTACGGCTTTCTCTCAGTCGTGGAGCCAGACAACGTTGAAGGAGTCTTTCTTGCTTTCGAACGAAGCGGCAACAAGAAGAAAGGATTTAGAGCCGTGTTTTTGTCTGAACGTCGAACGTCGATTGTGGAAAGGCGTTCGACAAAAGAATATCTGATATTCTCTCAGCCATGGCGCGCACACGAGTTAAAGCCTCAATGGGAGGCGATTTGGTATAGTTCCGGTACACAGGAAGCCTCGATCAACCTCGGCGATATACTCGTTGACATGGCGACGGGCCGAATAGCTCTGGACACGAATACCAATCCCAGTTATGAAATAGAAGCTGTATTGAATGTCAGGAACGGCGAAAAGTTGTTTCCCGGTGTTGACTATTGTTCAGTTTTGGTTCGGGCCATGGATCACTTTAAGGACTTCAACAAGGTTTAGGTTGCGGGTGGACGATTAAATCACATTTGGGTAAGAATAAAGCTCATAAATAGTGGCAGTTCGTCAACAGGCACAATCCAAATGCTGAAACTGCGATTGAGTGTCCTAATTCGCCCTTTTAGTAGCGAACACCATCACAACGGGCACCTCCATCCAGAACTTATCAGCATCGGCGACGCGTTCGAGCTCATCCCAAAGCTCTTGAGATTCAGACTCAAAAATGGGGGCCCAGGTGGCAAGATATTTCTTCAACCAGTTAACTCCTTGCTCAAGACACCAGTCAGGATCGCTGATCCAAATGCGTTCCTCATCACTTCCAACTCTATCCTCAGCCGCCCAGTTCCCCATTCTGAAGCTACCTGTGGATGGGTAGGCGTTTATGTAAATGCGTTTGATAGCCGTCCAGCGTGTTGGAGGAATGGCAATCGAATCCAACGCACTACCACCTGTCTGGTATGCGCGATCAAATATAGGCCCCGTATACCTCTTCACAAAACCTTGGAAGATCTCTTCCCAGATTGACTGTGCATGGGCGTTGTTAACAATGCGTGGTCGTGTATAATAAGTCATCACCAGTGTCCCGCCAGGCTTGAGCTGCCATGAGAATTCTTCAAGGGCCTGGACGGTATCTGTCATACGGAGGTCTCCGATACCACGCTAAGCCACTTATAGAAAAATATCACCAACAACAAAATGATTAGATATGAAAAGTCAGAAAACCAACTGGCATATGCAGGCCTACAACCAACAAACAGAAATAAGGCGAAAATAACAAAATGTACCTAGTATAATATGTGTATAAATAAAGGGCAACTTTTTTAACAAAAAAAAAAAAAAAAAACTATAGCTTTTAAAATTTTTAATATATTATTACATTATATATAACTAAGTTTCAAGCTTTTTATAAAAGTTTTTATTATAAATAATATATTATTTTTTTTAAAAAATTTTTATATAGTATTAAGCTTAAAACTTTAAACGTAAAAATGCTTTAATAATATTATATTTATTTTATTTTAGTTTTTTTTCTATGATAAATTATTTAATATAAAATACCTTACTATTTTGTTATAACTTGTTACAATTAAGGTGCTTTTAAAAAGCAATGCTTTAAGTTAGCGTATTAAATATATATTAATACTAAGGTAAAAAAAAAAGAGAAACTATTTTACATACAATTTAAGTGCGTTTATATCTGTGGGTGCACGGCTAGGTGGGTTACGTGTACAGATGGCACAGGCCACCTGGAGCGCTGGGCCAACCAGCGGGTTAAGCCACTTAGCCGTGACTTAACTTTAATATTTTTGTTTAAAAATTAAGCAGCACTTATAAGCTTAAGCGCTTACAAGCTTTAAATTTTTTCGAAATTGCGGGCGTATTTTAACCGCAAACTTTTAACTTTAAATTATATTATAAAAAAAAAAGTACCGTTTTAATATATTTAAAATTTTGCAATTTTTATAATTTTAAAATTATTATTTAAAAAATAATTATTAAGCTATTTATTTATTATTATTTAATAATAATTGCAATTAAACTTATTAATTAAATTTTTTATTTTTTAAAAAAAACTGTTTAATTTTATTATATTTTTTATTAATTTAAAATAAAACTTAGTATAAATTTTTAGCTTTTAATAAAATTTACCCATATTTTTACTAGTTACGCCTAAATTTATTTATTTAAGCTAGATTTTTTTTTTTTATTTGCAAGCTTATTGTTATAGACTAACAAGTAAATCGGCCAGTTAAAAAGCTAAAAATCAACAAGGAAAAAGCGCAAGCCTAAGGTAACGCGCGGGGCGTAAATCACGTAACGTGCTCGGAAGTTTTACGAAGCTTAAAATAGTAAACACGGCAAAACAAATAAGCAAAAAATGTTTTGCTACTTAAAAACAAGCAAACAAAATAAACATTTAAATATAGGTAAAAAAAAAAACAGTTTATATAATAATAATAAGTTTTTTTATATATTTAGTTAATTTTTATTTTATAATTTAATTTAAGCATATAATAATTTTTTAAAATAATTATATAAAAATATTTTTAACAGCTTTAATATAATTTTTATTTAACGTTACAATAATTTTTTTTGTTATTATTTAGCACGATTTTTTATAAAAGCTTTAATTATATTATGCTTATATAAACTTAAAATTTATTATATTTTAAATTATTATTTAATTAACGTTTAAAATAACTAAAAAAATTATTATAGCTTTAACAAAATAACTAGATTTAACATTTGCAATAGTGCAGCATTTATTTAATTAATTGCAAAAAAAAATTTAATAATTAAAGCATTAAAACAAACAGCTTAAAAACTAATTAATTAATATTTTTAAACTTAAATTTTTTAACCTAAATTAAAATATATTCATAATATTATAAATTAAACTTTATTACAAACGCAAAAAAAATAATAATAATTGCGAAATATTTTATAAGCAACACGTTAAAATAATTTTAACTTATTATAAACAATTATTTAAAAAACACTAAAAAAAATAATCGATAAATTATAATTAATAATATTTTTAACAAATATAAAAAATTTAAAAAAAATATAATTAATATATATAAAAATTTAAAAAAAATTAAATAAGTTAAATAAAAATTAATAGTTTTAATTTAAATTAAAATAGCATATAAATATATAACAAAGTTTTATAAACAATATATAAAAATTAAATAAATTAACAATAATGCAATAATAATAATTTTTTTTAACAAATTTAAAATTAAAGTTTAAAACAAATTATACCGAAATAAAAAAAAAAGCGATTTAAAAAAATTTATTGCAAAAATAATTAAAATTAATAATTGTTTATATAAGCAATAACTTTAAAAATTTTAATAAAATTAAAACAATTAAATATTAAATATAAAAAAAAAAAAGCTTAAAAATTAACGGCAATTAAAATTTACCTAAAATTAATAAAATTTAATATAGTTATTAAAAAGCAAAACTTAAGCAAAGTTAAATGTTATAATTACAATTAAAAAAAATATTATGCTAAAAATTGCAAAAATTTTAAAAAACAATAAAAACTTAAAAAATTTAAGCAAGCTTTTGCAATAATAGTTGCAATATTATAAATTAGCAATTAATAAAACTTAAATTAACAATAATATATTAAAAGTATACCGGGTTACAACACGTGCAAAAAAAATAAATAAATATATTTAATATATTTAATAATAAAACAATTAAAACAAACAAAATAAAACAGGTATATTTGCAATATAATTAATTATAATAAATATAACAGCTATATAAAATAAATAAACGTAAAAAAAAATAATAACTATAAAAAACTAAAATTAGTTAAAAATGTTATAAAAATTAACAAAATATTTATAATTTTACGAAGCAAAAAACCGGTTAAAAAGCTAAATTAAATTAAAAGCAACAAATATTTAAAAAAATAAAACTATATATATTAACAATATAATTACTAAACTAAATAAAAATAAATAAAAAACGCTATAGCAAAATTTATACAGCAAAAATATACCTAGCGTAAAAAATCAATAAAACGCAAACGCTAAATATAAAAAGCAAAAAACATAAACGTAAATATTTTAAAAGCTATATTTAATTATAAAATATAAACATTTTTAAAAAATATATAAATATATAACAATATTTTTATTATAAAAGCTAAAATAAATATTAGTAAAAATTTTGGTAAAGCAATACAATTAATCGCTAAAAAATATTATTATAATAAAACTATACAATATAAAAAACCAAAAAAATTGCAGCTAAAAAATAAGCAATATAAAAATATTTTTTAAATAAATTATATAACCTATTAATATTTAATATATATTTAAAAAAAACTTAAATATATATAATTTTTAAAGCAAATAAACGGTAATATATTATAGCAGCTTTATTATAAAAGCAACATAAAAAAATGGTAATTATTTATTAAAATTAAAACAGGTTTGCAATATTTAAAATAAATTTATAATAGCTAATAAAATATATATTATAAATTATAAACTAAAAATAATGTTATAATAACGCATATAAAATATATATTTAAGCAAAAGTTATAAAGTTACGAAAATTTAAAAAACGCGTAACACAAATTAAATAAAACTAATTTACATTTAAAAAAAACAAACTGTTAAAATAAATTTTAAATTAATAAAACAAATAATATTAAAATATTACGACGATAAAATTACAATTATATAATTTTTAGTATTAATTAAAGTAACTAAAGCTTAATAACAAATAAACAAAATATTAATACAAATATAAACAATTAAAAAATTAAAAAATAATTAAAAGCAATTATAATAAATTAATAATTAATTTAAAAGCTAAAAATGTTTTATATTATAACGGCTAACAAAAATAAACATATTAAAATTAATTTAATATATTAAAAAAATAAACTATAAACGTTTATAAATATAAAAGCTTAAGCAAGCTTTATTTTTTTATAAATTATTAAATAGTTAAATATATTAATAAAGCTTAAAAATAATTTTTATTTATTTATAACCGTTAATAAAAGTTTAATTATATACGACAATAAAATAATTTTAAAAAAAACTGTAGCATTTTTTTTTAACATTTTAAAACACGAAAAAAAATTTATGCTTAACATTACAAAAATATTTAAGTATAATATTATTTTAAAAATATTTTAGTTATAAAAAAGCAATTTTAAAATAAACTAAAAAACTAGCTAACTTTAATAAAATATATTAAAAAAAAATTATGTTTTAAAAAACCTTTAATGCAAACATTAAATAATTTTATAAAACAATTTATGCAAATATATATTATAATTAAAAATTTTAAGCCAATATTTAACAGTAAAATATTATTAAAATATAAAAATTACGGCAACATATTTAGTAAAATATATAATTATTTACTAAAGCACGGAATATAAAACTACCGGATTTTACTTAAAAAAAAAGCAATATTAAAAAAGTTTTTATTGCATTATATAAATTAAAAATAATTATAAAAATTTAACAAATATGTTTAAAAAAATTTAGCAAAAAAATTTATATAGCATTTAATATTATTAACATAATTACTAATATTATAAGTGCTAAAAAAGCTTAAAAAAAACAGCAAGCAATAATAAAAATTTTATATAAACTATAAAAATATAAACTTTAAAACAATTAAATTTATAAAACTATTGCCTAAAATTAATAATATAAAAAACAAATTAACGCAAGCAAAATAATTTATAGTATTTAATTTACTTAATATATATTACTAAACAAAAATAGCACTAAATAATAAATAAAAAACGGCATTTAAAACGCTTAAAAAATTGTTTAAATATTTGGTAATATTATTTAAGCTTATTAACGCACTAATAATATTTTAAATATAAATTATAAATATAATATAAAAATTTATTAATATATTTGTAAAAATATATTAATATATTTAAAAACGCTTAAAAAATACCGAAAATACGTAAAAAAAATACTTAAAGCGTTATAAAACGCAAAATTTAAAGTAAACTTTAAAAAAAGCAAATTTTATATGCAAAAAGTTAATTTTTTTAAATTTACAATAATTTTTAAAAAAACATAAATTTAAAAATCTAAAATTTTAGCAGTAAAAAATTAGCTTATATTTAAATCGATAAATAATATAAAAGCATTTATAAAATTTATAAATTATATTTGAAAATTTATTAAAAGTTTTAATAAATATATAAAACTTTTTATAAATTTAATAAAAAAAAATTTAATTTTTAAGTAAAAAAACAAAAAATAAAATTTTTTTAACAAAATTAAATTTTTAATTATAAGCAATTTAGTTTTAAAATTATTTAATTTTAATAAAAAATTTAAAATAAAAGTTAACGTTTATAAAGCGGCAATAAACAAACAACTAGGTTAATAAAACAATAATAAAAAATTATATCCGGTAATTTTTTTTTAAAAAAATTTTTAAAACTAATAGCATAATATATATTGCTAAATAAAAAGCTTATAGCTATTATTTAAATATTTAAAAAATAAAAGCACTATTTATATAAACTAAAAAAACTAATAATAATATATTTTGATTATAAAAATTTTGCAACATTTATAATATCGAAAATATTAAACAAATAATAAATTAAATAAGCAAAATTTTTTTTGCAATTTAACTTTGTTATTATTTATATTAAAAAAAAAATGTTAAAGCAAACATTTTAAGCCAACAAAACAATTATTAAAAAAAAAAAAAAAAAATTAAACACTTTTTAAAAAAACAAAACAAAAATTAATAATATTAATTATAATATAAATAAACTATAAATTATTTAAACAAAAAATATTAGCAATTATTACAGCTAAATATTATTATAACAACATTAATTAATTTAATATAAAAAAACTAAAATATAATAACGCTACAAACTTATTATATTATAAAAATAAAATATAAATATTACCGGAATTAAAAAAAAAACTTGTTAAGCTGGCTTACAAATATTTATTTGTAAAATATTAAAAAATATTTAAAATTATTTAAAAAATTAAAAATTAAGCATTTTACTAAAAAAAAATAAAAAATACAATTAAAAAAATAATAATTAAATGCAATTTATATAAAAAAAATAAAGCACCGCAACACAAATTATATAAATTATTATAACTTGAAAAAATATTTAATAAAGTTTAAAAATTTTTTACGTTTAACTTTATTATTAAGCTGCTTAAATTAAAAAAATTAATAATAAAAATATTATATAATTTAATACTAGTTATTATAAAAAAACTTATAAAATATAAATATTTTATATTATATTTAAAATTAAATATAGCAAAAAATTTAGCTTATATAATAACTTAATATATTTTTAATAAATATAAAATTTTTAAAAAAATAATTATAAATAAAAAAATAATTATAATTTTTAAATTTTATTAATTGTTAATAAAAATATTAAAAATTAAATACTGCATATTTACGGTTTATTATTTACAAACAAATAAACAAACAAAACAATTAAATTAAACTTTAAAGCAATATTTTTATTATTATTTTAACAAATGGCAAAATAATTAAATTAAGCTATTGTTAAAAATAAAATATATATATAATAGTTTTAACAATAAATTAATAAAGATATTACTATTTAAAGCAAATTATAAATTTAACCTAAAAAAATTTAAAACAGCAATTTAAAAAATTTTTGCACCTAACGCAAAAACACGGGCAAAAAAAATTATTAGCTTATAGCAAAAATTACAAAATAAACTAGTATTTTTACAAAACCGCATAAAAATATATTATAACAAATATAAATTATTAAAATTAACCTTAAAAAAAAATAAAATATATTTTTTAAAGCATAATATTAAAACAAAGCGATTAAGCAATAAACTTAATTTTAAACAAATTAAACTTTTTAAAATAAAAAAAATTATTTTAAAAACAAATTATTAACTTAAATTATTTAAAAAAATTAAAATACGATTAACATTTTATATTTTTTTGTTAAAATTAACACTTAAAACCGCTAAATTTTAAACAAAACTAAAAATAAAACTAAATAAAAATATATATAATATTAAAAAAATATTAAATTTACGTTAAAACAAAAAAACTTATAAATATTTAATTAAGTAAAAAAAATACTTATATAAAAAAACTATATAAAAACTTAAAAAAAACTTAAAAAACGCAATAAAAATAATTAATTAGTTTTATTAACGGCATTTTAATTAACTAGCGCTAAAAAAGCAAAATTAACTAAAAAAAAAAATCAAAAATATTTTAGTTTATAAAAGCAAAAATTGCTATAGCAGCAAAAAAACGAGTATATTTATTAAATAAGCGTTTTTGTTTAGCTTTTAACCGTTTAAATTTTTTTATTGCTTTAATATTTTTAATACTACAATAAATTATTTCGATTTTATATTTTCGAAAAAAACGTTTTTGTTTTTGCAAATAAGCAAAACAATTTGTTAAAATATAAAGCTGTTTTTCCGCTTTTTTTTAGCCTGTTTTAGCTTGTTTTTTTTAATAAACAACTTTTTATATTTATAAAACGAAAAGCTAAAAATGTTGCAAAAACGGTAAGCTTTAATGCATAATTAACATTTTTTAAAACTTAAAGCTATGCAATATAAAATTTGCTTTAAAGCATAACAAAAACAAAAAAAAAGTATAATAAAGCTTATATAAGCAATTAAATTAGCACAAACTAAAGCGCTAAAACGCTAACGCGACTTTAATTTTTTAAAATTAAGCATAATTAACATATATATAAAAAAAAAAAAAATATTTACAAAAATTATTAAAAGCAATAATTTTAAAAATTAAAAAATAATGTTATAAATTAACAAGTAAATCGGCCAGTTAAAAAGCTAAAAACTAACAAAAAAAAAGCACAGGCCTAAAATAACGCGCGAGGCGTAAATTACATAACGTGCTCAAAAATTTTATAAAGCTTAAAGTAATAAGCACGGCAAAACAAGTAAGCAAAAAATATCTCGCTACTTAAAAACAAGCAAGCAAAATAAACACTTAAATATAAATAAAAAAAAAAACGATTTATATAATAGTAACAAATTTTCCTATATATTTAATCAGTTTTTATTTTACAATTTAATTTAAGCATATAGCAATTTTTTAAAATAATTGTATAAAAGTATTTTTAACGGCTTTAGTGTGATTTTTACCTAACGTTACGATAATTTTTTTAATTATTACTTGGCACGATTTTTTACGGGAGCTCCGATTATACCACGCTTATACAAACTTAGGGTTTGTTACACTTATTTTTTTTAAAAATTTTTTTATACTTTATTAATTGCTTTGCTGCTTAACGCACTATAGCTTTAAAAAAACCCGCTGTTTTACCGGCGCTAAATAATAATATAAAAATTATTTTATATAACTTTTTAATTTATAAAAAAATAAATAATAAATTATTATTTAAAATTAAAATTACCGTTTGCAATTTTTTAACTTAAGTAATTAATATTTATTAATAAATAAAAGCTATTTATAAAGCTGCTTAATTTTTAAAATATTATAACGTTACTATAAAGCTTAACTAAAAATAAACATTTATAAAAAAATATTTTATTATATATAACGCTTATAATATTTTTATCGGCATATATAAAATAAATATTTAGTTGATTTCAAAGCAAATTAAACGCTTTTAATAAAATATTAAGCAAAAAAGCATTATTTTTTCCTAAAATATATAGGAAATTATTGCTTATATTGCTAGCGATATTAATGTAAAAAGCTAGGCTATTAATTAATTTTAAAAAATAATTATATATTATTATTAATTACTTTGCGCTTTTTAAAACAAAATAGTTAAACAAAAGGCTATTTATTAAAAAACTTAAAATGTTTTAAACATTTAAGCTTAAACAAAATTAGCTAAAATAGCAAACTTTCGCCTTTATATTTAAGCTATTTTTAATAAGTTTTAAGCATAATTAAATAATTAACAGCAGCTTAATGTAAATTTAATTATTAACAAGCTTAAAAAATAAAAATTGTTTATTTTTTTTGTTAATTGCTTATTAATTAAATATTTTTTTTAATGCGGTTATTAACGTTTAAATTATTAATAAAGCATTTTAAGCTTATTAAATATATTTTATTACTTATGCTTTTTATGCCTAGCATGTAATAACGCATATTATACCAGGCTTTTTTGCTAAACTTAAAAATATATTTAACTTTGATAATTTTAATAACAACAATAATTTTTTTAAAAAATAATTATTTCGAAAACTTTTTTAAAAATTATTATATAGCTTATAAAAACTTTTTAAAAACAATAATTTTAAAAACAAAAGCTTTTTCGATTATTATTAAATTAACCGTTTTATTTAAGCTTTATTTAAAGCTTTTAAAAACATTGCTTTTGTTATAATTATTTTTAATTTTATTTAATTTAATAAGCTTTATATTTATAATAGCAAAAATATATTAAAATTTTTACTTTAGTAAAATAAAGTTAAAAATTATATAAAAACGTATATAAAAAGCTTTTTTTGCAATAAGCATTAAATTAATTAAATTAGCTTTTTTTTTACGGATAAAGTTTTTTAATAGCAATAATTTCGTTAAAAATAAATATAATAAATTAAACTGCTAAATATTTAATATGCTTATTATATAACTTTAAAATTATAATTTAAAAACTTTTTAGCTATTTATAAAAACGCAAATGCTTTAATAAAAATAAAATACTAAAGCAATATTGCTTAATTTTTTACTAAAGTTTTAAACCGTAATAATACCGTAAAATAATTTAAACTAATATTTTAAACTTTTATTATAAAACATTTGCTATTAAAATTTACAAAAATAATTTATTACAGCCGGAGCTATATTTTAAAAAACGATAGCAAATTTTTTAATGCTATTTAAAAAGCCGGCATTATATATAAAAATATACTAGCGCACCCTAAACTGTCGTTAAAAAACGGGCCCGCTTTAATAAAAAAGTTTTTAAAACCGAGCTAAAATTTTTGCAGCAATAAAAAGCGCTTTTAATTAAGCCGCAATCCATTTTTAAAAAAAAATTAATTTGCTGCTAGTAAAAAACCTAACAAACTTAAATTTAATTTTAAAAATAAAAAATAAACTAACATTATAATTATATTAAAAAAAATTAATTAAACGCTTATTAATAAAAAAAAAAGCTAAAATTAATTGCTAAAAATGCAAACAAAATAATTATTATACTTTAGCTTGCTTTGCTAAAAAAAACAAAAAAAATAACAAGTTGCTACTAGCATTTAAAAAAACTTTTGCTGCAAAAAAAAACCTAAAAACTTTAATATTTAACTAATAAATAAAAAACCCAAAATAAATGCTATTATTACCGCTATAGCTTTAGCCGGCTTTTATATAAAAAAAAATTAAATTTGGATTTTTAAAAAGCTTTTACGACGCGTTACATAAAATTTTAAAGCCGGAAAACAACGTTTTTTGCATTAGCGCTACAAAGCAAAACAGCAATTAAAATACGGAAAATAATAAAAATTTTTAAAATAAGCTTAAAATAAAACCAAAATTTATAATATTTATAACTTTTTTATATAACGGCTAAAAATATATTATTTGCGTACTTTTAAACTTAAATAATATTATTTCGGTTATATTTATAAATAAAGCAAAACAATAACAACTATTATTAATAAAAAAAAAAGCCGAAATTTATAATCGCATTTAATGCAATATATATATAGCAAACCAAAAAATACTATATAAAAAACCTGGTATTTAAACATTAAAAAAACCACTTTACCTAGCTTTTATTTAAAATTAATACTATAAATAACAATTATAACATAATATTATTATAGTAATAGTTATAGCAGTATACCCCGGCTTATTTTTTTAAAAATATAAGCAAAATTGCTTTTATTTTAAAGTTTTGCCGGGCAAATTACACTAGTTAAATAATTTTTAACTAAAATTTAGCTAAAATATTAGTTACTATATTATAAAACGTAGCTAATAAAATTATAAATAATAACTTAAAAAAATTTAAATTTTTTTTTTAATTATAATTAAAAAAGCAGTTTAGCGTATGTTAAACTATGAATTATAAAATTATAATATCGATTTTATAAAAAGCAAAACTGTTTTTTAAAAATTGTTATATGCTATAAATAATTAAAAACTAAACGTTTTAAAATTTTAGCTAAAAAATATATTAAAAACTAAATATATACGGAAATTTATTTTGTTTTGCGGTGCGTTTTTTATATTTGTTAAAAAAAAAAACCCTAAAGATTTTTTAAAGCTAATTATTAATTACCGCGGTTTAAACGCTATAATTATTTTAATACGATATTTTATTTTGTTTATTTTAAAATTTTAAGCTAAATTTCGTATTGCTAAATAATAAAGCAAAATTAACTTTAAAACTAAGTTTAACCTAATTTAAATTAAAAAAAAATATAAATAAAAAACAGCTTTTTGCTGCAAATATAGTTTGTTTAAATATTTTGTAATGCTTTTTAAATTAATTAATGTTTTTGCAACATTTTAAGTTATAATAAATAATATTTTTTAAAATATAATTAATGCAAATTTATTAATATATTTTAATAATTTTTTAATTTATGCTAACATTGTTAAAAAATATAATAAAATAATAAAAAAAATGCTTCGGCGTTTTTTTAAATATAATTTAGCGGTCGCACTATAAAAATATATTTAGCAAATATAAAAAATAAAATTTTTAAGCTATATTATTATTTTTAACAGTATTGCTATAGCGCAAAATAAAATTAATTGTATTATTAACTAAAAAGCTTTGTATATATTAAAAAAATGCTAACAATTTATTAATTTTGCTAATTTTTATTGTTATTTTATTAATAAATCTTTTGCAATAGTAAAACTTTTAATAAATGCTAATAATGCTAATAAAAAAAACTAAATTTAAATAAAACTAATAACCAAAATATTTTACGAGCTAAAATATTATTTTATTATAATATTTATATTAATTTATTTTAATTTATTAAAAATTGTTTATATTAAAATTAACGCATTTAATTTTGCACTAAAAATAATATTGTTTTAAAAAATAAATAATAGCAAATTTTATTTTGTTGCATTTTATTTATAAAAGCTATTTTTAGCAAAAATAAACTATAAAATATATAATAAAAAATTGTTTGCTATAGTAAATTTATTTAACAGGTGGCGTTAATACTTTAAAAGTATTAAATACTGCATTAAAATTTAATTAAACTATTAAAACCTAGTTTATTTTATTACGGCAAAAGTGCTAAATTAACGGCAAACTTAATAAACCTAGCAATTATTAACTTATTGATTTATTATTAATTATTATTTAAAAAAGCTAAATAAAAAAGCTGATATTATATTTAAACTTTTTTAATATCGGCTTAAAAAAAAAGTAAAAATTAGCTAATTAAATCGGTTTTATAAAATAAACACTTTTTACACTTTAAAAAACTAATGTTTATATTATTTACGTTAATATTTGTTACGTTTAAACAATTTTGCAGCTTAAACATTTTATAATAGCTGCAAAAGTTTATATAGCGCATAAAAAATACAGCTATAAAAAACTTTAAATATAAATTACAAAAAAAAAACTTTTTAAAACCATAAAATTTTAAACGAATAAATTACTTTATTAAAAAAACTGTTTATAAATATTTATTACTTTACAGCAAAAAATAATAAATTTAAAATATAATATAAAAATTGCCGGATATATAAGTATAAATAAAATATTAAAATTTATTATAAAAAATTTTTAGTGGCTTAATATAAAAAAATCCGTTTGAAAATTTATTAAAAGTTGTTTTAAATGCTAGCAAAACAAAAATTTCCGATATGCTTTATATAAATTTTTATAATTTATAAAACTATATTATATATTTTAGCAATTTATTATTATAAATTTTATTATTAATTTATTTTTTTTAATAGTTATAACTTAATTTAAATTATAGTTAATTTTTTTACTAAAATAAAATATTTTGTTTTTTTAAAAATAAATAAAAAAAAAATTAAAAATTTAATTAAAATTTTTGCAAAAAACTATTAAAAATTATATAATATTTTTTTAAATATTATTTTTAATAAAAATTTTAAATTTATTAGTTATTTTTAAAAAAAACTTTTTAAAACTTGTTAAAATAAAACTTTAAATAAATATAATTTTTTATTTTTAAATTAATAGTTAAATTAAATAATTTAACTAAATTTTTAAAACTTATTTAAAAATGTTTATAAACTATAAAATAATTAATTAAGAAAAAAATTTTTAACAGCAAAATTTGCATATAATAACGCTGTGTTTACATTATTGCATTTAACACTTTTTTACGCTAATTATAGCTATTATTTAGCGGTTTATAATTTGCTGTTAAAAGCACTTTAAAATTTAGCAAACAATTTATACGTATATTAAATAATTTAAATATATAAAAAAGCTAAAGCTTATTTTAATAAGTTATAATAATAAATAAAAAAATAAGCTAACAAAAAACAACGCAAATTTTTTAAATATATTAAAAATTAATTAATTATATTAAACGCAAAAAATATTAAAACTAAAAAATTCGCTAAAAAATTAAATAAAAAAATGCTAAAATTTTTTAAAATTTAAAAAATTATTTTATTTACCGCTATTAAGTTAGTATTATTTAAAAGCTAAAAAATTTATAACTTTTTTTATGTTTTATTTATTAAGCCGTATTGCGTTAATAATTAAACATTATTTAATTTTAATTAAGTTTTGCATAACGCGTTTTAAATTAAAGCTAAAAATTATTAAATAAAAAAAATTAAAAACTTTATAAAAACATAAAAAAACGTTAAATATTTAATTAAGTAAAAAAAATAACCAGCTAAATAACATTAAATTTAAAAACTTTTTAATTATATATATAATAATAAGTTTAAAACTTTAGTTAAATAGTTTTATTAATATAATTTAAGCAAGCTTGCCAACTTTTAAGCATTAAAAAATTAACACGCTTAAAAATAAATTAAAAAAAAATGGTGTTATATAAAGGTTTTTAATATTACGCTAAATCATTTATAAAAAAATATTACTAACAATAAAATAATTAAATATAAAAGGTTAAAAAACTAACTAGCATATGCAAGCTTATAACTAACAAACAGAAATAAAGCAAAAATAACAAAATGTACCCAGTACAATACGTGTATAAATAAAAGGCAACTCTCCCGACGAAAAAAAGGAAAAAAACCATGGCCCTTAAAACCCTTAATATATTATTACATTAAATATGACTAAGCTCCAAGCCCTCTACAAGAGCCCTTGTCACAGTATCCGTCCAGTGCATGCATTCGCAGGCGGTGATTAAGTCCACAGTTCCAGCCTCTACTGAGCTATGCTCGGCTGGTTCTTTCAAGAACACGAATTTTGACTCGGGCAATCCAGACTTCTCGTCAAGCAACTCGCGGGCGGTTTCATTGTATCCGTCATTAGGGTCCGACACCACAACATGGTCAAATTTGGTAGCAAGATTCGACGATACTATTCCATTACCAGCACCAACGTCATGAGCAGTTGACCAACATGCTCCAGGGCTTCCTCCGTAGTATTCATATATTCGCCTGAAGAAAGAGTCCGGGTATATAGGTCGGTATCGCATATATTCGGACCAACTGATCCTATGATGCGCAGAGAAACCGAACTCTTCGTTTTCGCTTAATAATGGTTGAACTGCCGAAGACATGGCGCTTGTGGCGATGTGATACAGGTATTGCGCCACAACGACCGTTTTATTCCCAATACGAAATGATATTCAAGAAAATGGATGGTAACTTTATCTTCGGAAGCCCAGGTATAGCCTCCCCCTTGGAGAAGAAACAACTAATCAGACCTTTTGTTGAACCTGGCCCCCTGTGGCCCTGCTGCCTTGGTGCAGTATGTCTCATGCCGCCAAATTTAGTGGCCTGTTTCGCATGTTAGTGCATAGGGGGTGATGACTCTGATGAGTTGGCTAAGCGTATATTCCCATGGTGCCTTGCTTGATCCAATGAAGATAAACTCATATCCGATTGTCTACCTCTTCGAGACGAGAATGAGTTTGGCATTCTCCAAGGTCAGGATGAGGGGTTGATTCCTTGCTTTTCTTGTGAAACTGTAACTATATTCTGCTTTAGCTCATGTACCTACCAAACCATGTAGACGAATGGTAGACTTTTAGGCGCATCTGATTGGCTATACCGTGATTAGCTACCACGCACATATTTATACCTACATATGATGAGGCGCAGAGGAGAAGAAATATGTAGTCTACCCGGAGAAACAACTCGGGGTAAAGCATACGATAAATGACATGTGTCCAACCCATTTTGTAGCAGCATCCGTCCCAAGCCGAGGGTGTATGGGATGTGTATGCAGAGTAACTTCAATTAAGGTTATACCAAACAGACTGCAGAATCATTGGTATCATTACTTAACGTCTTGTGCCTGGTCCGAGGCCACCTACAGTGGCCGTAGGTCCAGGCTGGAGTGGCCGTTACTCCACCGCCATACATCATTAGTAGCGCCACCACCCAACTTTACAAAGGTCACATATCCACCTATTGTACCTACCATAGAGATACATACCAAAAAATAGGTAAGTCACACGTTGAGGCAGCTGCTAACTGCTAGTTAAGCATCTTCACGATTATTTTTGATGTTGCTAAAGCATACTCTGGCGCGTACTGTATATCATTATTTTAATGCATAAACAATACTACTGCTTACTGGCACTATTATTTTTAACAGTTGAAACAGCCTTGCAATTACTTTCGCAACACCGAAAAAATCGCGAACCTTTTTAATTAACAGGCGGCGATTGCCTCAATGGTATGTATTTCTATAGTAGGTACTGTCAGATTTTCAGTGGTAGTGTGATCTTGTCGCTGTATTATCTCTGGCTCTCTCTGTTCTATCTAGAGGCATTTTCTCTAGTTACAGCTTTTCTAGGTGTGGGTATGTACGCCACACTGGCCTAGCCACACCTTGTACGCCACTCTGCTTAAGTAATGTGGTGATCTTCTCACTTAGGCCTCACAGGCTCTTTTTAGGTCGCCCATAGAGACCACCAAATCCAACAGGTACAATAGGTGGATATGTGACCCTTGTAAGGTTGCCAGCTAACTTGGGTGTGGCGCTACCTAAGTGGAGGCTACGGCCACTCCAGCCTGAGTCGACGGCCACTGTAGGTGGCCTCCCTGGTCCCCAATCCTGGCTCAGCGTGCACCGCAGGTCAAACAATTACTTACTTGACCTGGCGTTAACTAGCCCAACCAAAACAAGGTAAGGGTTTTAAAATTAACTGTAAGTTAGGTAAATATTTAGATTACTTGAAAGTTAATTTTAATTAATTAAAGTTAATTTTTTTTATTTTTTTAAATTATTTATAAAGTATTTTTAATAAAAAAAATAAAAATTATTTATTAATAAAAATTATTTAGCTTATTAAATTTTTTTATATAAAGCTTTTTTTTTATTTTTAAATTTTATTTTATTTTATTTGTAATTTTAATAACTTTACTAGCTTTTTAACGCTTTAACTTAAATTATTAACAATATTATACGTATTATTATTAATAATAATTTATTAATATTTTTAAAATTAGCTAAATTAAACTTTTTAATTAATATTAGTTTTAGCTTAGCATTAATTTTTTTAACCAAGCGTAGCAACTGCGAAAATTTTCCGGTTTTTAAAGTTGCTAATAACTTTTTAAATAGCTACTAGTTTTTACAAGCTAATTAACAAAAATTTTGCGAGCTAACTAATATACACACTTTATAATTTTAACTATTAATATAAATTTTTTGCTTTTAATGTTTTTTTAGCTATTTAATTATTTATTTTTAATTAATTTAGTTAATTATTTGTTTTTCAAGCTTTTATTTATTTTTTTTGCGTTATTTTGCTATTTTAGTATTTGCTGTTTTTATTTTATAACTATTTATTAATTTTATAAGTTATTTATACTTTTTTATTAATAATATTACGCGTTTTGCGATTTTTATTAAAAAACTAATATTTTTAAAATTAGCAAAGCTTAATTTATATATTAATATTAATTTTATTAGTTTTAGCTAAGTTTTAAATTTTTAAGCTAGGTGCAAATATAAGTGCAAATGCAAATGTTTTAATTATGCATAAATTAATGTATAATTAGCCAACTTTATAAGTTTTTTTTTACTTTATTTATTTATAACATTATAACTTTTTTAATATATATTACAATATTAATATTTTTATTAATTTTAAACTATTTTAAATTTTTAAGTTATATAAAATTAGCAAATTGTTGCAATTTTAACAATTTATTATTTTATTTAATTTTTTATTTATTTATAATATTACAACTTTTTAAATATATATTAAAAAACTAATATTTTTAAAACTAGTAAATTAAAAACTATATATATATTTAATTTTTATTAAATTTTAATATTTTAAACTTGGTAAGATTTTTTAGCTAAATTAAACTAAAAAAATTACTAAGTTTTGCTTATATAAATTATTTTTTTTATATTTAATTTATTAGTTAACTAAGTTTTATTAACAAAAATATTTAACCGGCTATTTAACAAGCAACTTAATATATTAGCTATAATGTTATTACACGGCTGCTAATATATATTTTTTTAGGGTATAAAGTTTTATTGCTTTTAAGTTACTATTATTTTTTTACACATATTTGCCAGCGCTAAAAAGTTAACGAAATAATAAAGCGCTTAAGGTTATTTGTAACGGGCATTTTAACATATTAGCTATAATATTATTATACGGCTGCTAATATATATTTTTTTAAAATACGAAATTTTATTATTTTCGGGCTATTATTATTTTTTTATATATATTTGCTAGTGTTAAAAAGGTTAATTAATAATAAAACATTTAAAAATATTTAAGTTTTTTAATCGCAAAAATTTTTAACTATAGTTTGCAAAGCTTATTATTTAAAATTAACTGGCTATATTAGCTTTAAAAAAGCCGGAAAATGCAATATAGCAGCAATTTTTCCGGCTTTAAATATAAAATAACAATTATATACTTTATGCCTGGCTTAATAGCTATATAACCTTAGGTATTTTAAAATATAACGTATATTTTATACTGGTTAAAATTAATTGTAACGGCTTTATGCTTTTAAAAAAAAAAATCTAGGTATATTATTTATATAACAACAAAAAAAAAAAAACCAAAATATTTAAAATAAAGTTAACAATTTTTTTTAAATATTATTTTTTTTGTTATTATAAATTTTTTTTAAATATTAATGTAGCAAAAATTTTAAAATTATTTAGTTTAGCTGTTATTATTATTATTAAATAATTATAAATTTTTGCAACGTATTTTTTAGCCGTTAAATTAATAAAGCAACGCTAAAAAAAATTATTAATTAAATTTTATATTATTTTTGGTATATTTTTACGCATTTTATATAAAAAGCAGTTTTTAAATATTTTTAAATTTTTTAATTTTATATTTGCGCTTAATTTTAAAACTAATTTTTTAACTATATATTATTTATTTAATCGTATTTTTTAAATAGCCCGGAAAATAATTATTGCTAAACTAGCGGTTATTAAATTTAAAATTAACTTTTTTTTAATTTTTAGCAGTTTTTTTTAAAAAAAAGCGTTTTTAATGTTTATACTTATTATATTAACTTTAATTTTAAGCTATAAACCAAGCTAATTGCTTTAAAATATATTAGCAATTTTTATATAAGCAAAAATATTAAATATTATTTAAACAAAATTATTTACAACTATAAAATTAAGTTTTAATTAAAAATTTTTATGCTTAATAACGCGTTTTTTAATAATATTATTTTTATAATATTACTTAAACGCTTATTAAAAAAAGCTAGCTATTTTAAAAATAAATATAAAATTTAGCGTTAAATTTAAAAATAAAAAACTTGTTGTTAAAAATATATTGTTAATATTATTGCTTAATGTTTTATATTTAATTAATTTAACAAAAAAATTTTTAAGTTTATTATTTTTTTAGTTATTAAAAAAAAATATTATATTAATATTTAAATATATTATTTTTTTTAATGCTGTAATTTTTTTAAGCTTAAATTAAAAGCATTAATTGCGTTTAAAATATTATTTTTTAAACAGTTAATAAATTTATCGACGATAAAAATAAAATTAATATTTAAAACTTAAATATATTTTTTATATTTAATAATTTTGCAAATAAAAAAAATATTATTTAAAAAATGGTTAAAATAAGCAATAATATTTGCTAAAATTTATTTTTTGCTATAATTTAAAGCTTTATAATTTTTAAAAAGCTATTTATAAAACTTTATTTAAAATTATATATAAATTTTATTTTTAAATAATAAATACCGCTTAATTACTAGTTTATAGCTAAAAATTAAAAAATATATCGTAAAATTAAAAAAGTATTAAAGTTTTTTTTTTAACTATTTTTTAATATAAAAGCAATTAAAATAATTTAGCTAATATTATAATTTTTTTTAAAAAATTTAAAAAAATATTTATATATTTGTTTTATTTGCGTTTATTTTATCGACAAAAATAATTTTAAAGTTAAAAATTTATTTTTGCAATTATTATTGCAACTATTATTAATATTTTTATTTTAAGCTAAAATTTTTCGTTAGTTACGTTATTAATTTACTGCTACGTAATAAAGCTTTAAATATATAACTGCTATTTAAACTTGCCGGCAATATTGCTGCTTTGGTAATTGCCGGGCCGTTTATTTTGCTTTAAGCAATAAAAATATTTAGAAAATTTGTTAAAGCTTTAAACGAATTTATACTAAATTGCAAAAATATCGTTTGTTATTTAATAATATATTTGCTTATTAAATAGTTTTAATATTATATTTAAGCATAAAGCTAAAAGGTTTTTTAAAAAAAAAACTTTATTAAAGCTAATTTTGTTAAATAACGCGTAACGGCATATTAAAAATAATATTATACTAATAATGTTATTAATAAAATTATTGTTGCTATTATTAAACTTTTTAAGCAAAAATTAATAAATAAAATATATAATAGCTTTAATTTAAACAATAAATATTTTTTTATATAAATAAATTAAAACAATATTTTACAATAAAAAAAACTAGCTATACAAAATTTAATAAAATTTTTTTAGCTTAATAGCAAAAATATAAAAAGCAATTTTTATTATTTATATAATTTGCTGTTAACATTTTTTTTATACCGGCTATATTAGCTAAATATAAAAAAATATTTAATATAGTAAAGCTAACAATAATTTTATAACGCTACAAATTAAAAATAATTATATTAAAAGTTTTTTAATGTTTTTAATATTAGCTAAAAAACAATTTTAAAAGTTTTTAAGCTATTATTTAAAAAAACAAAAATAGTTTAGCTAAATTAAATAAAATACTGGCTATTTAGTTATTTTAAAGGTTTTTAAGCTGTTATTTAGCTATTTTAGCTATTTTAGCTATTTTAAAAGTTTTTAAGCTGCTATTTAAAAAAACAACCGCGTTTTAGCTAAATTAAACAAAATATCGGCTATTTAGCTATTTCAAGTTAACTATAGTTAACTAAGCCAGTTTAAACAACAAAAACAGCTAGTTTAGTTAAACAAGCCGAAAATGGGTTCAAGTCAAGCAAAACAAGGTAAAAAGCATTACTTTACTTTGTTTTGCCTGTGGTGCACGCTGCCTGGCTTTTGTAAAGATGGCATTTGCCAGGCCGGCGCGCACGCTGCAGAATTTCACGCCCGCAGTTTTAGGGCATAAAACCAACTACCCATTGCTTTTTTTACGTCGGCTTTCAAAAAAAAACTGCATGTTTCATTGGAATAATTTAATCTCTAGCCGACTTACCAATTACCGTTGAGCACGTAATCAAGTAAGCAACTTGTGCGGGCATCTCGGAGGGGATGCATTAGAGTGCATAGGCCTAGTTTATATGGTGCTGCTTCCCTTTTTTTTCTCTTTTTCTTTTTCTTCCTCCGCCAATACGAGATCTTGGGCTTTCGTCTTGATTAGGTCTTGTCTGTTTCCATGGGCGCTTGAGTGGCTGAGGTGAATCGACATCTATGTATGCCTGAATCTAACCTCGGCGTCGTCTTGATCCGACACGTTGAATATCTCGCCTAGTAGCTACTTCCTCGCCAAATGCGGGCGTGTCAATTGTCTTAAGGGTTTTGGTGGCATCCGACTGCATCTATAGCCGCAATGATCCAACGAGGAGTCAGGAAGCCTTATATGTGGTCAAGGACCTAATAACCTCGAGTAGATTATTGTCAATTAAGAATATCCCTAAGTCTCTCCTACACGTCTCTTGTGATACATGATGCTACCCGGGCAAATCGGGTACGCTAATCACATACATAATACGAAGTCTTCACATTATATTCTCGGTCAAATTATAATGTTGAAATTTCAGTGCGGATACCTGTACTCACCCGTCGTGGCGGTGCGATGGTCCCGTCTCATCGTAGCCCCTACCTCCGTTTGCTATAAGCGTGCTAACGGTCTGGTGCACCGTATTAATGGGCATAAAACCGAAGAATTCACAGGACAAATTTCCCTTCATAAAAAATGCAACTTTACAAGTCACATTATAAATTGTCTTTTATATCTGCCAGCAGCTAATTATCACAATTTAGGAATTCAATGTCAAAAGCTGCTACACAAATCTAGGGTATTCATGAGTCTCTATTATTACCTAAAGAGTCCAACCTCTTCGTGATCTAATCTTAGCTACGCACCTGCATTAATAATTCGGCACGTTGCCGGCGCTCATTACTATAAGCCTAAGAAGTAGCGATGTTAAAAGAGGATTTCATACCCTACACCCCTTGCATAAGTTTCACCTCTAGTTTTGAGAACCACCTATCAACTACCTACTTTACGGACGGAAATGAAGAAGACGCCTAATTTATGAAATAATCATCGAACTACCCTGCTCTACATTTCTATAGGTCTTTCTTATGATTACATAAGTTTTTATTTTCAAGGGATAACTGGATGTAGGCACTTACGTTGTAAGGTGTAGCTAGCTTGACGGGGTATAAGATCTCTCTCGACCTGGGTTCTGACCCAAGATAGCCTCGTCGTGGGGATTCCAACAAAATAAAAGGTATATATGATTATTTAATTGACTGGAGAGACTATTATACGTGAGGTGGGAAGGCTAGTTTATGTATACGACAAGGGCATCGAGCCCTTGTATTATTTGTTAACTAGTTTGTAGGTCAGGTCAGATATGGCTAGGACACAATTACCATAATTATCCTCCCCAGGCTTCCGTGTCAGTCGAGTTCGGCATTTCTATATGAGAAAGATGCGTGTGAATCTTGGCACACGTCAGATAGGCACAGCTATAGGTAGGCGTCGATACTTGTCGTTGCGCGGGATCACGATGATCCCAGTGACTACCACTAAACTATATACATATGGTCTCTTAGTTCCGGAACATGGCACATAGGGGTTGTCGCTCATATGTGTAGGTAGACGAGTTTTACTGCTTACGTGGCCTTCGGTGTGTCACGCGGTTTGAAACGCCAACTGAGGACCTACAAACGCCTGGACTCTACCCAGACCTGGAGAAGAATCTCATGCATGCATCGCATCACACTATCCACGATATTTTGATGTCTCTTCCATACAGAAGTCCCAAAACTCACTGGCCCTACCCGATCCACCATCTTCAGGAAGTTTCATCGCCTGGAGTAGATCACCCCTTAGTTGTTTCGATACTCTACCCCACGGGATGATGTAACCACCTTTCAAATCCGAGATGTCAATATCTTGAGAAAGACCAGCAAACAACTGGGTCAAAGCGGCCATTTCAGGTTTATGCAAAAGTGGCCACGCGAGGTACTTGACTGACGGGGTATGGCGAAAGAGATTTGAAGATGCAGCTCCAGGGTTTGTCGAGACGCTAGCAACATCATATTTCCGAGCTAACTCTGATGCCAAGAACATGTTTCCAGCCTTAGAGTTGTTATAAAGTCTGGTAGCATCTGCTGGAGGAGAGCGAAGTTCGGACATGATGAGGCCGCCCTTTGGAGCCGACAACTCGACTGATTGGCTGCTGGTCCAGACGACGCGTACTGAACCGAAACCACCAGAAGCCTCGGGTGAAGCGGTGGATTGGATCAAAGGGAGAAGAAGCTGAGTAAACAAGAATGGTCCAAGACAATTGGTCGCAATTTGCAATTCGATGCCTTGCTTCGACTCGCTGCCAACAGGAGGTCGTGATACGCCTGCATTGTTCCAAAGTACCTGCAATTTGGTCTCTTTAGATTTGAACGCATCAGCCGATGCTTTGATACTTGCCAAGTCGTCAAGCTCAAGGTGAAGAAATTCAAGTCTCCCGGCAGAGGCCTCTCCAGGGGTGGCACTCTTAATCTCTATTATAGCAGCTTGAGCTTTGGATTCAGATCGCCCGGCAATGTATACATTTCCGCCTCGTTGATATAGCATTTTGGAAAGCTCATAGCCGATTCCAGAAGCACCACCGGTTACGATGAACACCTTGCCATTTTGGGATGGAATCTCATTGAAGTCAGGCTTGGGTGGAAAGAATTGTGACCACTGAGAACCCATTGCAAGCAAGATGTTGAGAGGATGCGGGAAGATGTGAAAATTGGTATTTGGGGGGATGGAGAGAGGCAGACGTTAGAAGTTGAGATGCTCGTAAACTGAGGAAATGACAGCTAAAGTGCAATTAATGCCCACCAACGGTTGATGGCGTCTTTGTCCGTAACTGTTCAATTTGTAGTACCGTACACAACAGAGCCTCATGAGACCTCCTTCCCATGCGGCATGATACTGTTTGTTGTATTCTGGCTTGTCTCATTACAGTGCTTCGTATATGCGAACAAGGACGTGCGGCTGGCGAACGGAAAGCCGACGTGACAACTCGTTGCCTTCCTTCTCCTTCACCGCACGCATGACTACTTCATTAGCGCCAACAACGGCAACCTTTGCATATAACAGGTTGGAATCAGTCTTGACAATTGTGGAGAAGACTATGTACTTGAATACTTACGAAAAGTATGTAGATACAACTAAGATATTAATAGGTATGTTAGTTTCAAAGTCCCCCTCCCACGTCTCCCATCTCATAAGCAAAGATTTGGCGTTGTTGGTACTAATGACCCTTCACGGCTCGTCCCAACAGAGCCCCAACAGCAGAGACCACCCTCGGACCAACAAGGATTCGAACAAGGATCTGTACCCACCCTTCCTACCGGTAGGTAATACAGTACCTATTTAATAGTGCACGAAAAATCCTCCTGCCATCAACCTACCCATGCCAGTAGGTGCTCAAGTACTGTACTATGTACCTAAGTGTTCGCACGTTTGCTTAGGACACTGACGACTGGGTAGTCTGTGGTACATAACACATACATCAACAAGTTTATAGTAGAATATACTCCGTAAGAGTCTCCAGCTAAGACTTGCCTACATACATACTTATATGAGGTAGGTACCTAGGTACGTGTATGAAGTATGTATAAAGACTCATCAACCCAGATGGTTGGGACTGCGCTAGATAGTGTACTTACGGGCTACTGCACGGGTTTCAACGCATGCCGCTGCAGGTCCACGCCCAGTCACGTAGTATATAGCCGCTGGGTAGGGGCAAGACATTCAGAGGTACTATGTAACACGATGACTTCTAGCCGTGAGAGAATGGCATTATTCTGAATAAAGTTAAGAAGAGGAACAAGATGTGGTTGCGTTCGTCCTGTACGATTAGAAGCCAAGGTAAAGTACTTGTGGAAACGAATCTTGGACGTGTTAATACTTCACCAAGCAAGTCGACGCTACCTATACGCGATATCTTGGGCAATAGATACTCCACACAATATTACCAACGCAACTGAGCAAGACAGCTTCAAGGTATCTTCGGAGATCCTTCGAGACGCTCTCATCCTTCCTCACGCCTTCTACCACTTGTTCATACTCAGCCATATATGATCGAATCTTACTCGAGCATAACCTTTTTGCCTCAGCCTCATTTACTGCCCTTTCCTGCATTATGACCCAGATCGCGTTGAATACATAGTCTTGTCCCAACTTCTCAGCAGCAATTCGTTCTTTCTCCCATGAAAACAGATCGTTGGAGAGACCGAGAGCGGCATAACCTGGCTTCGCTAGTCTCATACAAAGGTGCTTTTCGCCTGTAGGAATTGTGATGCCCATCCCAAATGTTAGAGTACCGTACCAAATCCTAGAGTAATCAGTCAGGCATGTCAGATCTATAGAGATTTTATCCTCCCATTTTCCTGGGAGGACTTCGATTCAGTAGTTGTATCGAACTTACAGTTCACCCGCATCGACCACTCTGGCGGGTATATAAGTTTCCAGGGTTTTGAAATTAGACAATCTAGTTTTGGCAGCCAGCTGAACGAACTTTGCCCATGCTTTCATTGTAGTCCGCGCGCGTGGCGCATCTATCGACATCATTTCTGATAGAATTTGAGCCTGAAGTCGCTTTTCCGGTCGCGCACCAGGACCAATTTCACTGCTAAGCGCATCTTGAGAAAAGGTGTCTAGGATACTGTGCGCGTTACTTTTCAGATTCTGAAGGTCTAGCTCCTCCATATCGTCTAATTAAACTTTAGTTTTGCAACTAGAAGCGTGAATACAAATGTAACCTTACCGTCGTAAAGAAATGCGTATTCGTTGGCATAGGACACGAGTTCGAGTCTGTCTGGTAGACACTCGGGCACAGTGACTCGGATGAAAGAAAAACGATCACCCAAACCACCATAATAGTTTTCAACCGTGTGTACATGCTTTGACCAGTCTTCTTGAGCTCGTAATGCACCTCTAATCTCTTTGACTGAGTCCTTGTGCATGCGAAGTTTGAGCTGATTTATGAGACCGTTGGTCTCGTATTGATCGGGATCGACTTCTTCAGAATAAATGTACTCCATTATGATAACAAGAATGAGTATCAGAGGTCATTGGGATTCATCAGAGCTTCTAGTCTTTAGAACGCACGTTTGAGCCCTGAGTTTTTGCAGACGTTGGTCGTATTTATACTGAACACAGGGGAAGCACACTCGAGATTCCTGCCCTTCCTCAAAACAGAATATAGGACTCATACAATGGACTTGTCAGTAATCCATGACCGCTAGTTCAAAACTACTTTCTCCGGAGATCGGCCTTCATTGTTGGTAGCTGTACGAATAACATTTCCTGTTATGACAGTACGTCATCCCACAGGATATGAAAGCATGACCCCCAAGCCCGACAGGAAATGGAACTGGACACAGAAGATAGCCCTATAATGTCACATCAGAACAGATGGCACGAAGATGAGGGAAATAATTTTCAAAAATGATGCGATACTCCAATCGTATACCGACTCTTAGGCCATATTTCCCTCTGTGAGTACTACGGATTCCAATCCCATCTTCTTCCAGATAGGATTTCTACAATCAATGTACACAGTAAGCCCTAGATTTTCATTGTGTTACCTTGTAGCGGTATCCTAGATGCTGTTGGTAGTGTACTTTTTGGGTGTTAGCTAATGTTCTTCATATGATTTGAGGGGGATTTGGATGATACACTACGTAGCTTCATAAAACGTTTGTAAGCGAGGCATTCGTGTTTCGCTTATTATCCCAACTTTAGTTTCTCTTAATGGTCTCACGAATTAGACCACTCCGAGAGTAGCGATAGCGTTATTGGAGGAGCATTTTTGGCCGCCTCAGCCTGCGTGGCAGTTACTACTGTACGCAGTAGTATTACCTAGCCTGTCCAACAGCCCTTCCAAGTCCTTCTGGCGCACTACGGTATTCTTTCCATACGCTTCCTGTCACGTAACCCCTCCCTAACCTCGCATATTTGCTACTCCTCGTTGCCATTTCTTCCTACTTCTATTTACCGTTCGTCTTCTGAAGTATGCTCTGATACTTTCTTCCTTGACAATGGAGCTCCAGTCCAATATCTACACTACGATTGCAACTCTAGTTGTTGCTTACATCGGCAGATATGTGTTCATCATAATTTATCGCTTGTATCTCTCACCGCTTGCGCCCTTTCCTGGTTCTAAGCTTGCAGCCGCAACTGGCTGGTATGAATTCTACTACGACTACTGGCTGAACGGCCAATACATATTCGAAATTGAGCGAATGCACAAGAAATATGGTATTCTACCCTTCAAACTCTGTGTGGCATGAGCTAATACCCTTACTATGAGGCCCGATCATCCGTGTTACGCCAGATGAGTTATCAATCAACGATGCCGATTTCTATAACGAAATATATGTTACTGAAAGTAGAAGACGAACGAATAACTATGATATATTCTGCAAAGGCATTGATTTTGATGGCAAGTCGTTTGCCAGATTTCAAACAATAGAGACTGGACTCACTAATGCCCTGCAGGTTCACATTTACTTACTACGGATCATAGCCTACATAGGAAGAGGAGGAAACCATTAGAACCATTTTTCTCTAGGATGGGAATAACCCGCCTACAGGAAACGCTCGCTGAAGTAGCTCTTCATTTAGAGTCTCGCTTGAGAGATTATAACGGTCAGGGGAAGGTTATTCGCCTTGATCACGCTCTATCCGCATTCTCAGGAGATATTATTGGCAGAATTTGCTTAGGCGACGTAAAGCCACAAGACAAGTTCCTGAATGACCCCGAGTTCGCCCCCGACTGGTAAGTCATAATACGTCTTGATGGAGCTGTAACGCACTAATCCAAGCGTTAAGGTACGATGTCATTCACTCGATAGTGAGATCCATTCCACTATTTACGGCATTTCCCTTGCTTATCCAGTTTGTGATTATGGATAGGTTCAAGTAATCAAATTTCAGCTGACTATTTGCAGGGCTTTGAGCTATATACCTGAGAGTGTCCTGATGTGGGCTTATCCACGTGGGAGAGTTTTTAGTATCTTCAGTAATGTACATATAAAGATCTCTACTTGAATGACACCGTACTTAACAGTCAACAGAAAGCTATGGAACATATTAAGAAGGCCATGTCCCAGCCTCCATCCGAAGGCTACAATAGCATATCTCTATTCTACCACGTAGTGAATAGTGATATGCCATTATCAGAAAGGTCTGAGGAGAGGCTTGCTAAGGAAGCGCAGGTACTGCTTGGAGGAGGCACTGCGAGCACTGCACGCACTATTGGCTTCGCTTCGTACTACATACTTTCTCGGTCACACATTCGGTCTACACTCGAAGAGGAGCTCAAACCTATTATGGATACTTGGCCTCAGCGGGTTCCATCCTGGGCTGAGCTTGAGCGATTACCCTTTCTCCAGGCTGTAATCAAGGAATCTCTCCGGTACGTTCTCAAGCTGGGAAGCTGAGAAAGACGACTTTGCCTAATTAAAATTTACTACAGTCTAAGCTATGGTGTTATGCATAGGCTGCCCCGCGTTTCTCCCGACGTATCTATAAAATACCATGCATACGAGATCCCCGCCTCAGTAAGTTAATCGTCAAACCAGACTCCAATGAGCTCTTCTGAATGCCCTCTTAGGTACCTGTAGGGATGTCTGCTTATTTGATGCATTCCGATCCTTTAACTTATCCATCGCCTGACCAATTCCGTCCCGAGCGGTGGATTGGAGAGGTCGATCCGGCCATGCATCGGAGCTTCGTGCCCTTCTGTCGAGGCTCGAGGAACTGCCTTGGTATGAAGTCAGTTGGCCCTGCATTCTGCTGCATGACATATGCAATACAGTCTGAAAACTAACATGTTGGGTTGCATAAATCAGTCTTGCAATGGCGGAGATGAGTCTAGCGTTAGCGGTGCTGTTCCGGCCCGATGGCCCAAAGTTGGAACTCTTTGAGACGGATGAGAGCGACGTAAAACAAGCGCATGATTTCCTAATCCCGCTTCCGAAACTAGATAGTAAAGGTGTCCGAGTTTTGATTCGCTGAAAGAAGGCAGGTTATGCAGTTAGCAGTAGTTAGGTAATCTTTACGCCTGAATATTGAGAAGTCACCTGCAGGTCTATCGTCCATTCAACTGCACATGAAAATAGGAGGGGCGGTGAGAAGGAGTTGTTGTGTCGTGGTTACAGCCTAGACCGTGCAGACCAAGTCCAAGTGTATGCACATTCCGCTTTCCGTCTCACCGATTATTGCCTTGCATCTGAACAACTACCACTACGCTTGAAACCGTACCCGTGAAGTACGTAAGATCGCCTCGTTCTAGCATTGCATATGCACCCATGACCAACAGCACGACTGCTTGGAAGGTCCCACGTTCTGCGTTAAGGAAGTTGGGAGAGTGGGAGGAGTTGTATACCGCGCAACATGTTCTAGTCCTATAACACGTAAATGCCGTAACCATGCACATTGTATGCAAGTGATTCGGTTGCCTGGAACAACATGTGGAAGAACTGATTGGCTTCTGCATCAGTTGGCTGCAAGATTTTGGCGACGCAGCAGATAGCTAGAATCAGCCGGCTCGCTAAGAAGGCTGTGATACAGGAGTCCTGATGGAATCTGCGGCGATTCCCGCAGATTATAATAACATGTGAGCATATTGTTTCATTTAACCCTCTTTGCAGTTATTAGTTATGAATCTTTGGCACAGCTGATACGACGTCGGACATGCAAGAACCAAAATGATCAGTAAATTAAGTACCGCTGTTATGCTAACATGCTTATTTTAGTCACGCGGAGTAGGCAACCCTTCGCTATACTGAGGAGTTCAATGCTACGTGAGGACAATCACAAGAGGCGAGTTGGTCGACGATTTACTGTTGGTGTTAGGTCCCAGCCTTCAGCTTCCCGGGCGAAACTCTCCGGTAGAACTATATCCCAGCCTCTCAATATGTTATCCACTGCATGAAGGAGGTTATATGATGAAGCTGATTCTTACTTACTGTATATGTACCCTAACATTTGCGCTACTTTCGATGACAACTTATTCGACAGGATGCAGGGGACGCAATACACAACTTCCCTTCTGCAACACCAAATACCTAACGCGAATACGACTCTGACCCAACCCGCGCGCATCCTTTGATCTCTGCACTTCTGTATGCCCTTGCTTTGCCTGTATTTACGTTGGGTCGCTTCACGGAGAAAACCCCAGTTAGCTCTCGAGGCGTACCACTCAGAATCCCAAGCCGTCTTCTGAAAGGCTCATTACTACTCTGCAGCTAACAGATCCTTGCATCTTGCAGTCTTTCATTCCGATATATCCAAAACTCTTACCTCTAAGAGGCTTGATATAGCCGCTGATATAAGGGAGCCTGAACCCGAACGCACTGCCAACGTCGGCAGAGGAGGCCCTGGCGCACATACCTCCTCTGCCCCCTCCCCCAAAACAAAAATCCTACGGAGGCAAGCTCCATGCAACTAGTCCAACAAAGAACGAACTGAGCGTACAAGAAAGATAACGTTGGGAGGGGTAGTCATCGAATGATGGATCATCAAGCCCTTGAGGGGAGAATTTGGTCTCTGTGTACACTATATGCACCTAGACTTATGCAGCTCACAGCTCGCCATCTTGGTGCACGACAGGCCGTTCAAGGCTCTATTTCGGGAGTCCCGTATTCCAGGTAGGCAAGCACACTTGTTGTTGCGCAAAGGTCTCGAATACTCTCATGAGCCATTATTTAATTGATTAAACGGGGTTCTTCAAGCTCTGTAACATATCGCACTCTCGTATACTCACTCAAATATATTCAATAAAAATCAAATTAGCGACGCTTAAGCCTTAGATGAACGGGTACTAATGAAATTCCGTACAATTAGCACTGTGTCTAAGTGCGATTCTAGACGAGATAGACATTAAGGAGTGGGAAGACAAAAGGCTAGTATGCTCACACCCAAATTCAAGTGCTATAAAGTATTCCTGAGGAAGTTCCGAGTCGGAACTTCCGACTCCTTAAACCGGCGTTTGAAGTTCTTGTCGTTTCAAAACATTGACCATGATGGGCTTTTTCTCAACCACCAGAAAAGTTCGTAGTTGTTCCCACTCTAGACTCTGGCCGCTGACTGCTGTAAAATCGAACATCCAGATCAACTTTGCAAGTACAAGGCGTAGCTCTGCCCAGGCAAGATGCTGACCCAGGCTGAACGGTTGAAAAGCGTCCCGCTTGTCGTTATAGAATGGAGAATGCGGGTCCAGGTTTTCGGTAGGTGTCATACGGAGGTCTCCGATACCACGCTAGCCACTTATAGAAAGTTATCACCGACACCGAAACGATTGGGTATAAAAGGCCGGAAGGCCAACTGGCATATGCAGGCCTAGGACCAACAGACAGAAGTAAGGCGAAAATAACAGAATGTACCCGGTACAATACGTGTATAAATAAAAGGCAACTCTTCCGACGAAAAAAAAAAAAAAAAAACTATAACTTTTAAAATTTTTAATATATTATTATATTAAATATAATTAAATTTTAAATTTTTTATAAAAGCTTTTGTTATAAATAATATATTAGTTTTTTTAAAAATTTTTTATATAATATTAAGCTTAAAATTTTAAATATAAAAATATTTTAATAATATTATATTTATTTTATTTTAGTTTTTTTTTATAACAAATTATTTAATATAAAATATTTTATTATTTTATTATAATTTTAATATTTTTGTTTAAAAATTAAGCAATATTTATAAGTTTAAACGTTTACAAGTTTTAAATTTTTTTAAAATCGCAAGCATATTTTAATTGCAAGTTTTTAATTTTAAATTATATTACAAAAAAAAAAAATATTGTTTTAACATATTTAAAATTTCGCAATTTTTTTAATTTTAAAATTATTATTTAAAAAATAATTATTAAGCTATTTATTTATTGCTATTTAACAGCAATTGCAATAATTCGTTAATTAAACTTTTTATTTTTTAAAAAAAGCTATTTAATATTATATATTTTATTAGTTTAAAATAAAACTTAATATAAATTTTAAATTTTTAATAAAATTTATTTATATTTTTACTAGTTATGCTTAAATTTATTTATTTAAGCTAAATTATTTTTTTTATTAATAGGTTTATTTTTTTAAAAAATTTTTTTATATTTTATTAATTGTTTTGCTATTTAATGCATTATAGCCTTAAAAAAACCTGCTATTTTGCTAGCGCTAAATAATAATATAAAAATTATTTTATACAATTTTTTAATTTATAAAAAAATAAATAACAAACTGCTATTTAAAATTAAAATTATCGTTTGCAATTTTTTAACTTAAATAATTAATATTTATTATTAAATAAAAATTATTTATAAAGCTGCTTAATTTTTAAAATATTATAACGTTATTATAAAGCTTAATTAAAAACAAACATTTATAAAAGCATATTTTATTATATATAATATTTACGATATTTTTATTAATATATATAAAATAAATATTTAGTTAATTTAAAAGCAAATTAAATATTTTTAATAAAATATTATATAAAAAAGCATTATTTTTTTTTAAAATATATAAAAAATTATTGTTTGCATTGCTAGCAATGTTAACACAAAAAACTAAGCTATAAACTAGCTTTAAAAAATAATTATTTATTATTATTAATTATTTTGTATTTTTTAAAACAAAATAGCTAAATAAAAAACTATTTATTAAAAAACGCAAAATATTTTAAATATTTAAATTTAAATAAAATTAGCTAAAATAGCAAATTTTTATGCTTATATTTAAACTGCTTTAAATAAATTTTAAGCGCAGCTAAATAATTAATAGCAGTTTAATTTAAATTTAATTATTAATAAATTTAAAAAATAAAAATTATTTATTTTTTTTATTAATTATTTATTAATTAAATATTTTTTTTAATGCGGCTGCTAACGCTTAAATTATTAATAAAGCATTTTAAGCTTATTAAATATGCTTTATTACTTGTGTTTTTTATGCTTAGCATGCGGCTACGCACGTTATACCTAGTTTTTTCGCCGGACTTAAAAATATATTTAACTTTAATAATTTTAACAATAACAATAATTTTTTTAAAAAATAATTATTTTAAAAACTTTTTTAAAAATTATTATATAATTTACAAAAATTTTTAAAAAATAATAATTTTAAAAATAAAATTTTTTTTAATTATTAATAAAACGACCGTTTTATTTAAATTTTATGCAAAATTTTTAAAAATATTATTTTTGTTATAACTATTTTTAATTTTATTTAATTTAATAAATTTTATATTTATAATAGCAAAAACGCGTTAAAATTTTTGCTTTAATAAAATAAAATTAAAAATTATATAAAAATATATGCAAAAAAATATTTTTGCAATAAATACCAGATTAATTAAATTAGTTTTTTTTTTACAAATAAAATTTTTTAATAATACTAGTTTTGTTAAAAATAAATATAACAAATTAAATTGCTAAATATTTAAAATATTTATTGCGTAATTTTAAAATTATAATTTAAAAATTTTTTGGCTATTTATAAAAACGCAAATATTTTAATAAAAATAAAGTATTAAAGCAATATTGCTTAATTTTTTACTAAAATTTTAAACTGCAACAATATTATAAAATAGTTTAAATTAATATTTTAAATTTTTATTATAAAATATTTGCTATTAAAATTTATAAAAATGATTTATTATAGCTAAAGCTATATTTTAAAAAATAATAGCAAGTTTTTTAATATTATTTAAAAAGCCAGCATTATATATAAAAATATATTAGCGCATTTTAAGCTGTTATTAAAAAATAAACCTGCTTTAATAAAAAAGCTTTTAAAATTAAACTAAAAATTTTGCGGCAATAAAAAACACTTTTAATTAAACTGCAATTAATTTTTAAAAAAAATTAATTTGCCGCTAGTAAAAAACCTAATAAATTTAAATTTAATTTTAAAAACAAAAAATAAACTAACGTTATAGCTATATTAAAAAAAATTAATTAAACGTTTATTAACAAAAAAAAAAAGCTAAAATTAATTGCTAAAAATATAAATAAAATAATTATTATACTTTAGCATATTTTGCTAAAAAAAATAAAAAAAGCAATAAATTACTATTAGCACTTAAAAAAACTTTTGCCTCAAAAAAAAAACTTAAAAATTTTAACATTTAATTAATAAACAAAAAGCTTAAAATAAATGCTATTATTACTGCTATAGCTTTAGCCGGCTTTTATATAAAAAAAAATTAAATTTAAATTTTTAAAAAGTTTTTACGACACGCCGCGTAAAATCCCAAGGCTAAAAAGCAACGTTTTTTGTATTAGCATTACAAAATAAAATAACAATTAAAATATAAAAAATAATAAAAAACTTTAAAATAAACTTAAAATAAAACTAAAATTTATAATATTTATAATTTTTTTATATAAAAATTAAAAATATATTATTTACGTACTTTTAAACTTAAGTAATATTATTTTAATAATATTTATAAGCAAAACAAAACAGTAAAAATTACTGTTAATTAAAAAAAAAAAATTAAAACTTATAATTACGTTTAACGCAATATATATATAGTAAGCCGGAAAATATTATATAAAAAATTTAATGTTTAAACATTAAAAAAACTATTTTATTTAGCTTTTATTTAAAGTTAATATTATAAACAACAATTATAACGTAATATTATTATAATAATAGTTATAATAGCATACTCCGGCTTATTTTTTTAAAAATATAAGCAAAATTATTTTTACCTTAAAAATTTGCCGGGCAAATTACACTAATTAAATAATTTTTAACTAAAATTTAGCTAAAATATTAATAACTATATTATAAAATACAGCTAACAAAGCTATAAATAATATTTTAAAAAAATTTAAACAATTTTTTCCGATTATAACTAAAAAAACAGCTTAGCGTATGCTAAACTATTAACTATAAAATTATAGTATTAATTTTATAAAAAGCAAAACTGTTTTTTAAAAATTGTTATATGCTATAAATAATTAAAAATTAAACGTTTTAAAACTTTAGCTAAAAAATATATTAAAAACAAAATATATATAAAAATTTATTTTTTTTTGTAGTGCGCTTTTTATATTTGTTAAAAAAAAAAACCTTAAAAATTTTTTAAAGCTAATTGTTAATTACTGCAAACTAAATGTTATAACTATTTTAATACGATATTTTATTCCGCTTATTTTAAAATTTCAAGCTAAGTTTTATATTGCTAAATAATAAAGCAAAATCGATTTTAAAACTAAGTTTAATTTAGTCCGGATTAAAAAAAAGCATAAATAAAAAACGGTTTTTCGCTGCAAATATAGCTTATTTAAATATTTTATAATGCTTTTTAAATTAATTAATATTTTTGCAATATTTTAAGTTATAATAAACAATATTTTTTAAAATATAATTAATGCAAATTTATTAATATATTTTAATAATTTTTTAATTTATATTAATATTGTTAAAAAATATAATAAAATAGTAAAAAAAATAGTTTAACGCTTTTTTAAATATAATTTAGCAGTTGCACTATAAAAATATATTTAGCAAACGTAAAAAGTAAAATTTTTAAAATATATTATTATTTTTAATAATATTGCTATAGCGCAAAACAAAATTAATTATATTATTAACTAAAAAGCTTTGTATATATTAAAAAAATGTTAGCAATTTGTTAGTTTTGTTAATTTTTATTATTGCTTTATTAATAAATTTTTCGTAATAATAAAATTTTTAATAAACGCTAATAAAGCTAACAAAAAAAATTAAACTTAAATAAAATTTATAATTAAAATATTTTACGAGCTAAAATATTGTTTTATTATAGCATTTATATTAATTTATTTTAATTTATTAAAAATAGCTTATATTAAAACTAATATATTTAATTTTGCACTTAAAGCAATATTATTTTAAAAAGCAAATAATAGCAAATTTTATTTTGTTATTTTTTATTTATAAAAGCTATTTTTAGCAAAAATAAACTATAAAATATATAATAAAAAATTATTTGCTATAATAAATTTATTTAATAAATAGCGTTAATATTTTAAAAGCGTTAAATACCGCATTAAAATTTATTTAAATTATTAAAACCTAGTTTATTTATAACAAACTTTAAGTTTGTATAAATGTAGTATAATCGGAGCTTTTTATATAAAATCGTATTAAATAATAACTAAAAAAATTATTGTAACGTTAGTAAAAATCACACTAAAGTTATTAGAAATATTTTTATATAATTATTATAAAAAATTATTATATATTTAAATTAAATTATAAAATAAAAACTAATTAAATATATAAAAAAATTTGTTATTATTATATAAATTGTTTTTTTTTTACTTATATTTAAATGTTTATTTTGCTTGCCCGTTTTTAAGTAGCAAAACATTTTTTGCTTATTTGTTTTGTCGTGTTTACTATTTTAAGCTTTATAAAATTTTTAAGTATGTTATGTGATTTGCGCCCCGCGCATTATTTTGGGCTTGCGTTTTTTTTTGGTTAGTTTTTAACTTTTTAATTAGCTAATTTATTTGTTAGCTCGTAATATTATTTCTTAACTTTTAAAATTATTGCTTTTAATAATTTTTATAAATATATATATATATTTTTTTTTTTTGTGTATATATATATGTTAATTATACTTAATTTTAAAAAATTAAAATTGCGTTAGCGTTTTAGCGCTTTAGCCCGCGCTAATTTAATTGCTTGTATAAGCTTTATAATGCTTTTTTTTTGTTTTTGTTATATTTTAAAGCAAATTTTATGTTGCGTAGCTTTAAGTTTTAAAAAATATTAATTATATATTAAAGCTTATTGTTTTTATAACATTTTTGGCTTTTTGTTTTATAAATATAAAAAATTGTTTACTAAAAAAAATAAGCTAAAACAAGCTAAAAAAAAAGCAAAAAAATAGCTTTGTGTTTTAACAAATTGTTTTGCTTGTTTGTAAAAGCAAAAATATTTTTTTCGAAAATATAAAATTAAAATAATTTGTTGTAGCATTAAAAATACTAAAGCAATAAAAAAATTTAAACGGTTAAAAGCTAAATAAAAACGTTTATTTAATAAATATATTCGCTTTTTTGCTGCTATAACAATTTTTGTTTTTATAAACTAAAATATTTTCGATTTTTTTTTTCGGTCGATTTTACTTTTTTAGCGCTAATTAGTTAAAGTGTTAACAGTAAAACTAATTAACTATTTTTATCGCGTTTTTTAAATTTTTTTTAGGTTTTTATATAATTTTTTTATATAAGTACTTTTTTTATTTAATTAAATATTTATAAGTTTTTTTGTTTTAACGTAAATTTAATATTTTTTCGATATTATATATATTTTTGTTTAATTTAACTTTTAGTTTTATTTAAAATTTAGCGTTTTTAAATATTAATTTTAATAAAAAAATATAAAATGTTAATTATATTTTAGCTTTTTTAAATAGTTTAAATTAATAATTTGTTTTTAAAATAGCTTTTTTTATTTTAAAAAGTTTAATTTGTTTAAAATTAAATTTATCGCTTGATCGCTTAATTTTAATATTGCGCTTTAAAAAATATACTTTATTTTTTTTTTTTTAAATTAGCTTTAATAATTTATGCTTGTTATAATACGTTTTTATACGGTTTTATAAAAATATTAACTTGTTTTATAGTTTTTATTATAAGCCGATAATTTTTTTTGCCTATGTTTTTGCGTTAAGTGCAAAATTTTTTTAAATTGTTATTTTAAATTTTTTCGGGTTAAATTTGTAATTTGTTTTAAATAATAACATTTTTATTAATTTATTGTTAAAATTATTATATATATATTTTGCTTTTAGCAATAGTTTAACCTAGTTATTTTGCTGTTTATTAAAATAGCAGCAAAAATATTGCTTTAAAGTTTAATTTAGTTATTTTATTTGTTTATTTGTTTATAAATAATAAGCTGTAAACATGCAATATTTAATTTTTAATATTTTTATTAATAATTAATAAAACTTAAAAATTATAATTATTTTTTTATTTGTAATTATTTTTTTTAAAATTTTATATTTATTGAAAATATGTCGGGTTATTATATAAGCTAAATTTTTTGCCGTACTTAATTTTAAATATAATATAAAATATTTATATTTTATAAATTTTTTTATAACGATTAATATTAAATTATACAATATTTTTATTATTAGTTTTTTTAATTTAGGTAGCTTAACAATAAAGTTAAACGTAATAAATTTTTAAGCTTTATTAAATATTTTTTTAAGTTATAATAATTTATATAATTTATATTGCGGTGTTTTGCTTTTTTTATATAAATTATATTTAGTTAATATTTTTTTAATTATATTTTTTATTTTTTTTTAATAAAATGTTTAGTTTTTAATTTTTTAAATAGTTTTAAATATTTTTTAATATTTTGCGAATAAATGTTTATAAGCTAATTTAATAAGCTTTTTTTTTAATTTCGGCGGTATTTATATTTTATTTTTATAATATAGCAAGTTTATAATGTTATTATATTTTAATTTTTTTATATTAAACTAATTAATATTGTCGTAATAATATTTAGCTATAATAATTGTTAATATTTTTTGTTTAAATAATTTATAGTTTATTTATATTATAACTAATATTGTTAATTTTTGTTTTGTTTTTTTAAAAAATGTTTAATTTTTTTTTTTTTTTAATAATTGTTTTATTAGCTTAAAATGTTTGCTTTAATATTTTTTTTTTAATATAAATAATAACAAAATTAAATTAAAAAAAAAATTTTATTTATTTAATTTATCGTTTATTTAATATTTTTAACGTTATAAATATTATAAAATTTTTATAATTAAAATATATTATTATTAGCTTTTTTAGTTTATATAAATATTGTTTTTATTTTTTAAATGTTTAAATAATAGCTATAAGTTTTTTGTTTAGCAGCGTATATTATGCTGCTAGTTTTAAAAAAAATTTTAAAAAAAAAATTACCGGATATAATTTTTTATTATTATTTTGTTAATTTAGTTATCTGTTTATTGTTGCTTTGCAAATATTAACTTTTATTTTAAATTTTTTATCGAGATTAAATAATTTTAAAACTAAATTGCTTACAATTAAAAATTTAACTTTGTTAAAAAATTTTGCATATTTATTAAAACTTTTAATAAATTTTCAAATATAATTTATAAATTTTATAAATGCTTTTATATTATTTGTTGATTTAAATATAAGCTAATTTTTTACTGCTAAAATTTTAAATTTTTAAATTTATATTTTTTTTAAAATTATTGTAAATTTAAAAAAATCAATTTTTTGCGTATAAAATTTGCTTTTTTTAAAGTTTATTTTAAACTTTACATTTTGTAATGCTTTAAATATTTTTTTTACGTATTTTCGGTGTTTTTTAAGTGTTTTTAAATATATTAATATATTATTTAAATATATTATTACAAATATATCGATAAATTTTTGTACTACGTTTGTAATTTGTGCTTAAAATATTGCTAATACGTTAGTAAGCTTAAATAATATTATTAAATATTTAAATAATTTTTTAAGCGTTTTAAATATTGTTTTTTATTTATTACTTAGCGCTATTTTTATCTAGTAATATATATTAAATAAATTAAATGCTATAAATTATTTTGCTCATATTAATTTATTTTTTATATTATTAATTTTAAGTAATAATTTTATAAATTTAATTATTTTATTATTTATATTTTTATAATTTATATAAAATTTTTATTGTTATTTGTTGTTTTTTTTAAGCTTTTTTAGCATTTATAGCACCGGTAATTATGTTAATAACGTTAAATGCCGTATAAATTTTTTTGCTAAATTTTTTTTAATGTATTTATTAAGCTTTTATAGCTGTTTTTAATTTATATAATATAGTAAAAACTTTTTTAACATTGCTTTTTTTTTAAATAAAATTTAATAATTTTAAATTTTATATTTTAGTAAATAATTATATGTTTTATTAAATATATTGCCGTAATTTTTATATTTTGATAATATTTTGCTGTTAAATATCGGCTTAAAGTTTTTAATTATAATATATATTTGCATATATTACTTTATAAAATTATTTGATGTTTATATTAAAAGCTTTTTAAAAATTAATTTTTTTTTAGCATATTTTATTAAAGTTAGCCGGTTTTTTAGTTTATTTTAAAATTGCTTTTTTATAACCAAAGTATTTTTAAAATAATATTATACTTAAATATTTTTGTAATATTAAGCATAAATTTTTTTTTGTGTTTTAAAATGTTAAAAAAAAATGCTGCAATTTTTTTTAAAATTATTTTGTTGTTGTATGCAATTAAACTTTTATTAACGGTTATAAATAAATAAAAATTATTTTTAAGCTTTATTAATATATTTAACCGCTTAATAATTCGTAAAAAAATAAAATTTGCTTAAGCTTTTATATTTATAAATATTTATAGCTTATTTTTTTAATATATTAAATTAATTTTAATATGTTTGCTTTTATTAGCTGTTATAATATAAAGCATTTTTAGCTTTTAAATTAGTTGTTAATTTATTATAACTGCTTTTGGTTATTTTTTAATTTTTTAACCGTTTTTGTTTGTATTAATATTTTATTTATTTATTATTAAGTTTTAATTGTTTTAACTAGTACTAAAAATTATATAATTTTAATTTTGTTGTTATAATATTTTAATATTATTTGTGTTATTAATTTAAAATTTATTTTAATAGTTTGTTTTTTTTTAAATATAAATTAGTTTTGCTTAATTTATGCCGCGCGTTTTTTAAATTTTTATAACTCCGTAGCTTTTGCTTAAGCATATATTTTGCACGCATTATTATAATACTGTTTTTAATTTATAATTTATAATATATATTTTGTTAGCTATTATAAATTTATTTTAAATATTGTAAATTTGTTAAAATTTTAATAAATAATTATTATTTTTTTTATATTGCTTTTATAATAAAATTGCTATAGTGCGTTATTATTTATTTGCTTTAAAAATTATATATATTTAAATTTTTTTTAAATATATATTAAATATTAATAAATTATACAGTTTATTTAAAAAATATTTTTATAATGTTTATTTTTTAATTATAATTTTTTTAGCTTTTTATGCTGTATTGTTTTATTGTGGTAATATTTTTTAGCAATTAGTTATATTATTTTATTAAAATTTTTACTAATGTTTGTTTTAGCTTTTACGATAAAAATATTATTATATATTTATATATTTTTTAAAAATGTTTATATTTTGTAGTTCGGCATAGCTTTAAAAATATTTATATCCGCGTTTTTTGCTCGTTATATTTAGCGTTTGCGTTTTATTGATTTTTTACATTAAATATATTTTTGCTATATAAATTTTGCTATAATATTTTTTATTTATTTTTATTTAGTTTGGTAGTTATATTGTTAATATATGCAGTTTTATTTTTTTAAATATTTGTTGCTTTTAAGCTAGTTTAGTTTTTTAACCGGATTTTCGCTTTAAAAAATTATAAGTGCTTTGTTAATTTTTATAATATTTTTAACTAATTTTAGTTTTTTATAACTATTATTACTTTTTATGTTTATTTATTTTGCGTAGCTGTTATATTTATTATAATTAATTATGTTGCAAATATACCCGTTTTGTTTTGCTTGTTTTAATCGCTTTGTTAATAAATATGCTAAACACATTTGTTTTTTTTTTTTGCACGCGTTATAACTTAGTATATTTTTAATATATTGTTGTTAATTTAAGCTTTATTAATTGCTAATTTGTAATATTGCAACTATTATTGCAAAAGCTTGCTTAAACTTTTTAAGCTTTTGTTATTTTTTAAGTTTTTTATAGTTTTTAGCGTAATATTTTTTTTAATTGTAATTATAACATTTAATTTTATTTAGGTTTTATTTTTTAATAATTATATTAAGTTTTATAAATTTTAAATAAATTTTTGTTGCTGTTAATTTTTAAGCTTTTTTTTTTTTTACATTTAATATTTAATTGTTTTAATTTTATTAAAACTTTTAAAATTATTATTTATATAAATAATTGTTAATTTTAATTATTTTTGCAATAAATTTTTTTAAATCGCTTTTTTTTTTATTTCGATATAACTTATTTTAAATTTTAATTTTAAATCCGTTAAAAAAAATTGTTATTATTACGTTGTTGTTAGCTTATTTAGTTTTCGTATGCTGCTTATAAAATTTTGTTGCATATTTATATGCTGCTTTAGTTTAAGTTAAAGCTATTAGCTTTTATTTAGCTTGTTTAACTTTTTTTAAGTTTTTATATATATTAGTTATAACTTTTTTAAACTTTTTATATTTGTCGAAAATATTGTTAATTATAAACTATTAATTATTTTTTTTAGCGTTTTTTAAATAGTTATTTATAATAAGTTAAAATTATTTTAACGCGTTATTTATAAAATATTTTGCAATTATTATTATTTTTTTTGCGTTTATAATAAAGCTTAATTTATAATATTGCAAATATATTTTAACTTAAGTTAAAAATTTTTTTAACTAATTTTGCAAGTTATTAAATTTTTTTAGCTTAATTAGCTTAAAAAACTTAAGTTTAAAATTATTAATTAATTAATTTTTAAGCTGTTTGTTTTAATGCTTTAGTTATTAAATTTTTTTGTGCAATTAATTAAATAAATATTATATTATTGCAAGTATTAAATTTAATTGTTTTGTTAAAATTATAATAATTTTTTTAATTGTTTTAAACATTAATTAAATAACAATTTAAAATATAACAAATTTTAAGTTTATATAAATATAATATAATTAAAGTTTTTTATATAAAATTGTGCTAAATAATAATTAAAAAAATTATTGTAACGTTAGTAAAAATTATATTAAAGTTATTAAAAATACTTTTATATAATTATTATAAAAAATTGCTATATGTTTAAATTAAATTATAAAATAAAAACTAATTAAATATATAAAAAAACTTATTATTATTATATAAACTATTTTTTTTTTACTTATATTTAAGTGTTTATTTTGTTTGCCCGTTTTTAAGTAGCGAAATATTTTTTGCTTATTTGTTTTGTCGTGCTTATTATTTTGAGCCCCGTAAAACCTTTGAGCACGTTATATGATTTGCGCCCCGCGCATTACCTTAGGCTTGCGCCCCTTTTTAGTTGGTTTTTGGCCTTTTAACTGGCCAATTTATTTGTTAGCTCATAACATTATTTTACTACAGTAAAAGTGTTAAACTAATAACAAGTTTAATAAACTTAATAATTATTAATTTATTGGTTTATTATTAATTATTGCTTTAAAAAGCTAAATAAAAAAGCTAATATTATATTTAAATTTTTTTAATACCGACTTAAAAAAAAACAAAAAAAAACTAGCTAATTAAATCGGTTTTATAAAATAAACATTTTTTATACTTTAAAAAACTAATATTTATATTATTTACGTTAATATTTATTACGTTAAAATAATTTTGCAGCTTAAATATTTTATAATAACTGCTAAACTTTATATAACATATAAAAAACGCAGCTATAAAAAAAACCCTTTAAAAATATAAAACTTTAAATAAATAAATTATTTTATTAAAAAAACCGTTTATAAATATTTATTATTATATAATAAAAAATAATAAATTTAAAATATAATATAAAAATTGTTAAATATATAAAAATAAATAAAATGTTAAAATTTATTATAAAAAATTTTTAATAGCTTAATATAAAAAAATTTGTTTAAAAATTTATTAAAAAATGCTTTAAATGCTAGCAAAACAAAAACTTTTAATATATTTTATATAAATTTTTATAATTTATAAAGCTATATTATACGCTTTAACAATTTATTATTATAAATTTTATTATTAATTTATTTTTTTTAATAATTGCAATTTAATTTAAATTATAGTTAATTTTTTTATTAAAATAAAATATTTTGTTTTTTTTAAAATAAATAAAAAAAAAAACTTAAAATTTAATTAAAATTTTTGTAAAAAATTATTAAAAATTATATAATATTTTTTTAAACATTATTTTTAACAAAAATTTTAAATTTATTAGTTATTTTTAAAATTTTTTTTTAAAGCTTATTAAAATAAAACCTTAAATAAATATCGCTTTTTATTTTTAAATTAATAATTAAATTAAACGATTTAATTAAACTTTTAAAATTTATTTAAAAGCATTTGTAAATTATAAAATAATGAACTAAAAAAAAAATTTTTTAACGGCAAAATTTGTGTATAATAACGCTGTGTTTATATTTTTGCACTTAATATTTTTTTTATGCTAATTATAGCTATTATTTAGCGGCTTATAATTTATTGTTAAAAACACCTTAAAATTTAACAAATAATTTATATATATACTAAATAATTTAAATATATAAAAAAGCTAAAGCTTATTTTAATAAATTGCAATAATAAATAAAAAAATAAGCTAACAAATAGCAACGCAAATTTTTTAAATATATTAAAAGCTAATTAATTATACTAAACGCTAAAAATATTAAAACTAAAAAACCTGCTAAAAAATTAAACAAAAAAATATTAAGTTTTTTTAAAATTTAAAAAATTATTTTATTTATTGCTATTAAATTAGCATTATTTAAAAATTAAAAAATTTATAATTTTTTTTACGTTTTATTTATTAAGCTATATTGCGCTAGCAATTAAGCACTGCTTAATTTTAACTAAATTTTGCAAAACGCGCTTTAAATTAAAACAAAAAACTATTAAGTAAAAAAAATTAAAAATTTTATAAAAACATAAAAAAATATTAAATACTTAGTTAAATAAAAAAAATAGCCGGCTAAACGGCATTAAATTTAAAAATTTTTTAATTATATATATAATAACAAATTTAAAACTTTAGTTAAATAATTTTATTAATATAACTTAAGCAAGCTTATTAATTTTTAAGCATTAAAAAATTAGCACGTTTAAAAACAAGCTAAAAAAAAAAAATAGTGTTATACGGAAATTTTCGATATTACGCTAGCCACTTATAAAAAGTTATTACCGACACTAAAACAATTAAATATAAAAAGCCGGAAAGCCAATTAACATATGCAAGCTTAAAACCAATAAACAAAAATAAAGCAAAAATAACAAAATATACCCGGTATAATACGTATATAAATAAAGGGCAACTTTTCCGACAAAAAAAAGGAGAAAACTATGGCCCTTAAAACCCTTAGTATATTATTACATTAAATATGACTAAGTTCCAAGCCCTCTACAAGAGCCCTTGTCACAGTAGGCAGCCAGCGCTTAGAAATGAATGATGCAGCGGAATGGAAAAAACTAGGATCACGATTCAAAGCATACACTTGAATTGATACTGGAGTCTTAAAGGATGTCAGCAAGTTCTTGAGCAAATATTTTCGGTGACATACTCCCCCGGGTAACCATAAGCCACAGACATTCGCTCCTTTAGCTGGAACTTTTCTTGGGAGTATCCATGGAATGGGTGGGCAAAGTCTCAACCCTTCGTTGATAACAGCGTTGAGGTAAGTCAAAGACGAAAGACGTTCGAGCGTAATATCTTCGAATCCTCGGAATTGATCCCGGATTACTTTTGACAATACCTCTAGCTTGTCTGGATGTGATATGGGATAGTTTAATGTTCCCCTCAATATGGTAGCTGTCGTTTCACTCCCGGCTGTTGTAAGTAGCATAAAAGTTGCGTCAATCTCGTCTCTTGAGAGCGCATTCTCATTACCCTCTGCCATAACGTGAGACATGATGTCGGGTCTTTCCAGCTCCAAATTCAAGCGTCGTTCTATCTTGTCTACTATTTGCTGATAGTGGTCCCTTTGCATCTTTTTCAACGACGGTGGTATGACTTTGAGCAAGAGAAACTCAACAAGGGGATAGAATCGAGCGGCAGCAACGAATGAAGCAGCTTTGACACTGTTGAACAATAGCAATATCCACGGATGGTACCGAGAGTGTTGGAGACAGTCGAACGACTCACCAATTCCCAGATCGCCAAAGATATCGAAGGTTACGTAATTAAACCAAGGCGTGATATCGAACCCGGCCTTCTCGGTAGGCAGTTTATCACCTGCTTTCTGGGCAATGCGGTCGACGAGAAGATTGACATATTGATGTAATATTGGTTCCTGTCCTGTCAAAGCGTGAGGGGTAAACGCTGGTGCCAGAGACTTGCGCGTGTGGCCATGGGTCTCGGGATTGATCGCACTGATCAGTGAATCTGGATTGTGAGGTTGTTTCGCCCACCAAATAGGATCTTTCAGAAACTGTTCGGAGCGTAGTTGCAGTATATCCGACCAGGCGTCTGGCCTAGCAAAAGTGACTTCATTCGGGGCAATTCGTATGACCGAGCCGTATTTTTTATGAAGTCTTTGGATATCGTGGACGATAGTTCCTTTCAAAAGGGAGAAAATGAAAGGCAGTCTCGAAGCCCAGCGCTCACCACAATTCAAGCAATTACTTGACTGACTGACAAGTAAATTGCCTATTCAAGTCAAGTCAAGATCTCTCGAAATTATTTACAGTCAAGTCAGGAAATTTGTTAATTAACTAATTACTTGCAGTTAATTGTATAAGTAATTATGTAATTTTCCTGACCTTTACAAGGTATATTTAATAGGTTTACAGCTGAAAATTTTTATCTTATTTATCTGATCAATAATATTAGCTAAATTAGGTTACGTTGGCGTTGGCCGCGTTGACCGCGTTGACCGCACTAACCTACCCAACTAACCCATCTACCTGTAACTGACCTACCTACCGTGATAACCTCACTTTGCCAGACCAACTACTTCCTATTACAATTGCGACCGATATACTCTATACCGACCGGCCGAAAAAAAACTATCGAAATTATTTGACTTATCTGGTCAAGTTATTTATTCAAGCCAGTCAACAAAATCGTTCAAACAAGTCAAATAAGCCAGAAACAGCGTTCAAACAAGTCAAACAAGGTCTAAGTGCTTTATTTTGACTTGTCTTGGCTGTGGTGAGCGCTGCTCGAAGCAGACCAAGTATATGGGCCGGGTACGCTCGACAGTGGGTGAAGGTACACGTTGTAAACTATTCGCGCAATTGAATACTAGTACCGATTAGAACCACTTGTGAAAAGTTCATCAGAAGAACTTACGACAAACGAGATGAGGATGGCAGCACAAGTAGGCCCCAAGGACCATGAGTCCCCCTGTATGAGCATTGGATAGATGAGGGAAGGTAATGAGGTTATTTAGAGAATTGAGATTAGGCGTCAACGTGTGATTCCTTTGCTAACGAAGAATGAAAGCGATGTATGGGGGTGCACATCTAGCTCCATATGGTTGTCAGAAAGCTCCCAATGTAGCTGGAGAATGGAACGGGCGGCAGCATGGGAAGACATGTATGAAGCCACATTATCGACCGCGTTGGTGGACGTGTTCTAGTGAGTGGAGTTCTTCTGGCCCCCAACACAAGAGTATGCTTGGATGAAACCGTACCCCATTGTGCTGGTTGACCAGGATGGTGCCGACGCGCTGCCAACAGGGCTGTATACTGTCAGGTGTGACTGGAAACCTAACAGCTCACTTTTACTGTAGGGCATACTTGCATTTATTTTTCAACAAGGAGCTGTCGAATGACCAAAGACCCCCCCTTTCATATTCACATTTCAAGGTCACCCAAATTTAACAATTTATCATATTATATATACCCTCTGCGCCAGTCGTGTAATTCATTGTTCTTAAGATACAATCTACACGATGGCTTCGCAGTGGGTTGCAGCGTTGCCACCACCACCTGGGATTGAGCCAAATTTCATCGACCCTCGAAGTCAGCGAGACAGAAATATAGCTTTACACACAGTACTGCTCTCTCTTATCACCATCTTCGTATCTGTTCGTATCTACACTCGAGTATGGATCACCAAACTTCATCTTGGCATAGAAAACTGTCAGTTTACCCACACTAAGTTTGTTGGCATTCTAGCTGAAACGGAGCAGACTTTTGTTTCGTATCCTACGTTAGTGTCCATTAGTAGGAAGCACGTAAAGATTGAATTTGACACTAGTCTCCGTGCACTAGATTCTATCAGTATTGTTCTCCGGCCTCGTTATTGTTAAAATAGTAGGTATATAAGCGTTACATTCAGCTTGACTACTTGTCTAAAAAAAGTGGGAAAGGTCTTATATATATATATAAACAAAATGTCTGCGCTTTTTATACCCTTAAATATTTTAGTATATAATATAACTATTTAATTTAGTTTATTTTTAACATTTTTGCTTAAAAAAATGCTTTATGTAAAAAAAACGCTATATATAAAAATATTAATTATTTTTGCAAACCTAAGTGCTTTATATATAAAAAAAATGCTTTATATATAAAAATGTTAATTATTTTTGCAAACTTTAATTGTTTTACGATAATAATATTATGTTATTTTTGCAGCAATAATTAGCTTTTGCGGCAATAAAGCTTAATTTTAATATTTTTGCAGTATTGTTAATATATTAAATATTAATATTTATTTTTATAGCATTAATATATTTTAAGTTTTTTAGCGTAATTAATAAAATAATAATAATTTTTTTATTGTTAATATTTATAGTTAAATAGCTATTATTTTTATAAATTTTATTTTTAAAGCTATATATAATAAATTTATTATATAACAATATAATAAACTTGTCGGAAGTTTTTAATTTGCAAATAACAGTATAAAAATTAACAGGTATTTATTAAAAAAGTTTATTATATTTTTATTACTATGCAATAAAAAATATTACTAAGTGTTAAAATAATAAATATATTAATGCTTAGCGATTTTAAATTAATAGCTAAAAAGCAAAAATAACTAGTAACTAAATATAAAAAATGCATAACTATATAAACATAAAAAATATAATAATCGCTTAAATTATCGCAAGCTTAATAAGCTATAAATTACTGTAAACTTAATAAACTATAAATTATTATAAATTTAGTAAGCTATAAATCACTGCAAGCTTAATAAACTATAAATTATCGTAAGCTTAATAAGCTATAAATTACTGCAAGCTTGGTAAGCCAGGTAAATAGTCACATAATAAAAAAAAAACACGGGTGCGCAAAAAAAAACAAGTGCGGGGAAAAAAAAAGAAAATATTGAGCTGCTATTTAATTTACTTTTATACTAACATATATTTGTAACAATATTTTTTTTTTCTAAAATTGTTGTTTTAACAATTTTTTTTTCCGTAAATAATTTTTTTTTATTATTGTTTTTTTAAAATGTTTAATTATATTAAAAAAGCTAATTGTTTAATTAAAATTAAGCAAAAACTTGCTTTTGCTTTTTTTATTAATTAATTTAATTATAAAATTATGCTTTGCTTTTATTGTTTTAATTAATTATTAATATATAAAATATTAAAAAGTGTTTTTTGTTGCATAAAATATATTTGTGCTAGTTATTTTTATAATAATTTAAAAGTTTTAATAAATATTATAAATAATATAATATTTAAACACTGTTAATTTAAAAATAAAAAAAATAAGCAAAGCAATAACTTTTTTTTATGCAAAATAAATTAAAATATGCGCAAAACAATTTTTAGTTCGTGTTAAATAAATTGGCGCGTTTATAAGCGTAAAAATAATTTTTAAAAATAAAAAATATATAAATAGTTTAGCGAAAACTTTAGTTTTTAAATAAGCTAAATAAGCTAAAATATATTAAAAAAAAATAAAAATTTTTAAGTAAAAAAAAAAAAAAAAAAAAAAAATGCAAGCAGCGCAAGCTGCTTTAATAAATTTTAATTAAAATTTTTTAAGTATTTTTTTTAAAATCGATTTTTGTTTGCAAATTTTAGCTAATTAAAATATTGTTAATAAAACTAATTTATAATTATTGCCGCATTTTTTAAATATTTTATAAGTTTTTATATATTATTTATATATAAATACTTTTTTTATTTTATTAAATATTTAATTTTTTTGCTATTTTAACGTAAATTTAATAGTTTTTCAACTTTATATATATTTTAATTCGTTTTAATTTTAATTTATGTTTTAAAAAATGTATTATTTAGCGCTAATTTAAATAAAAAAATATAAAAACCTAAATAAATTTATATTGTTTTTAATAATAATAGTTAATAATTAATTGGTAAAATAATTTTTTTAATTTAAAAAAAGCTAAATTTTTTAAAATTTAATTTATTGCTTAGTTATTTTATTTTAATTTATAATATTTTTAATATAGCATTTTGTTTTTGTTATAGCAAATAAACTTTGTTTTTTTTTGCTAAAACTAATTTTTTAGTTTTTTTTTTGTTATAATATTTTATTATTTATTATTGCAAAAATTAAAATTAAATTTATAATTTAATTTAAATTATTTTAATTTTAATTGCAATTATTTTAGCTTTAAAAATTATAGCTAAAATAATTAATATTTTTATAATTAATTTTTTTAGTTTTTTAATTTTTGCTTATTTACTATACATTGCTTTATATAAAAATATGTTTATTTTTTTATTAATAAATATATTATATGCAATTTATATTATAAGCAAAAATTTTATTTAATTGTTTTGCTAATAATTAATATAGCTTTAAAAATATTATTTAAATGTTTAATTTAGTTTTTTTATTTGTTTATTTATTTAAAAATAATATGCAGTTAAAAATTTAAGTTTTATTTTTATTTGTTTAAAAAAATTATTTTTAAATTTTAATATAAATAATTTATTTTGGTTAAAAATAATTTTATTTAGTATTTTATACTTATTAAAATATTGTTAAATAAAAATATACGCAAGTTATTTTGCAGTTATATTTGTTTTAAAAAATAAAAAATATGCATATTTTATAAATTAGTTTATAATAATTTATATTATATTATATTATATTTTTATTACTAAATTTGTTAATAAAAATAATTTAATAATAAAATTTTAAGCAATAATATATTATGTTTAATTAAATATTTATATTAGTTAAAATAATTTATATAGTTTATATTGTGCAAATTTAGCTTTAACGCAAATATTATATTTTTTAATAATATTTTTAATATTTTTTTTAATTTTAAAAAATTATATTTTTTTTGTAATTTTTATATCGTTTTAGCTATTTTTTAATATTTATATAAAAAATATTTATAAAATTTTTTAATAAAATTACGGTATAATTTTATTAATAAATAAATCTTTTTATAATAAATTAAATTATTATAATTATATTTTTTTAGTTTTTTTATTTTAGCTTGTTTTTGCTAATTATATTATTATTAAATTTGTTTAAATTATTTTGCTAATAAATTTTTAAAAATTATATTAAATTTTAAATTTTTATTTTTTTATAAATATAATACTTAAATATTTTATTTAAATATTTTAAATT